>JAFVLL020042045.1:0-7500 GCA_021397915.2 Tor tambroides
CCTTGACCAATCAGGGCTCTCCGGAGTTGCCCGTGTGCCAGCTTCACTTTCATAATTCTATCAGAGACGCCGCAGCACTCCGGCTCGCCTTCCAAGACGCGCTACCTTGTCTTTTTTCCTCGTCAAACCTCGCTGAAACTATTTTAAGCCGATGAGCTGCTAAATGCGTTTTGGCTTTTTCACGTCGGAAATGTGTTGCGTGTCAGGAGCTCCTTCAGCCCGCTGGAATCAGACGTAAACACTAAACAGCGTCTTAGAAAAATAACCCAGTCCGGTTATGCATGTGGCTTTTGTGAGTGTAAAAATAAATAAAGCTAAATAAAAACATAACCCAACATGATGCAAATTATATTGTAGAGCTTTCTTCATTCATAAGACTGTATATTATTTAACATTTGACCTAGACAAAGAAAAACACATTACCTTTGTGTACAGGAACAGTTTTTTCTTGTTAAAACCACTTAGTGTAAGGAGAGGCCAATTACACACTTTTTTTGAAATTGTAATTTGAAAGTGTACTTTTTTTTATATTAAAGCCTAATACATGAGTAATAATTTGTTTTATATATTTCTATGTATTTCTCTATATATAGTATATATTCTATCAATTTATAATGTGATTTCCAAAAAAATTGAAATGTCGGCCTGACCATGCAGGCCTGAGCTGTGTTTTTTCTTTCATTACCTCTGCTGTAGCACGTTGTTTAAGATACAGATATTAATTTAATATCTGACATCTCTCATAGATGCCGTATAACTGCGACTCCAGGAATATTTAGATTAGCTGTCAGATACTGTTAGTTACTGGAAAACCAGCCGAGACAATCAGCAGTAAGAAAAGCACAGAAACGCTCACACAGATCTCTCTTTTTCTCGCAGTAAATGTGAAGTCCGTCCTGTTTTTGCACCTGCTCTCAGAGACGTCAGTGTCATATGCGGCTTTATGTTTCTTAAAGCTTCTTGCAGAGTAAGGTTATAAGAAAAATGTCACTTTGTGTGCATCTGAAACTAGTTTGATTATTAATTACGTTTCTTCTGGTTTATGATGTTTTGCTATTAGTAATTAGTCGCTTATGCAATAATTACATTGCATAATATCCCAGTTATTTATTTATATACATTTACATACAATCAAAAGCAAAGCTTCTCATGTACAGAATGAATTATTTTCATTAATTTATTTAATTTCATATTATGCTCTTTTGCACTTTGAGATTAATTATTTTTTCCTTCATTTTAACATAAACAAAAGCATTAATATGTATGCATTTGATTGTTGCACATCAAATGTGTTGTCAGTGCTGTCAGTCAGGATATTTGACTAATTTTTGCAGTATTTCTACGCCACGATGAATAGAAGAAAGCCGGTTGTTGTGCGTGCGGCCCGTGGCTTTGGCTGCGTTTCAAACGCGTCTCTCACGGTTGCGGTCTCGGCTGGGTTTGGTGGGCCTGCGGTCGGGTTTATGTGCTTTCTGTGGCTGCAGGTTGTGCTGCGGAGGGTCGGAGATGAAGGGCGGACTCGCTGCATCTCCCCGGGGCGAGAGAAGCGCCCCGTGAGCACAGACCACGCATCAAACAGGATTAAAACCCGAGGAAGCCCTGCCACGCTGGAGCCGTTCCATATTTGTTTTCCGCGTCGGGATGGGGAGACCAAAACATTGTGTAGCTTAATTTTCTCCAAGAAATTGCCTGTCAAGAGACATCATTTCCAAATTATTGTTCATTATAAGCAGCCCTCAGCTGCCTAATAGAGCCGCCGTCTCTTCCTCCGGTTATCCAAACTACAGATCCGGATGTCTTTTTTTTTTTTTTTTTTCCCAGCACAACCCAAACGAGTGACATTAACAGTTTTTCTGCTGCGGCAACTGTGTTCGTTTTTCAAACCTCTGAAATGCTGTGTTTGTGTGGCTGTTTTGTGTCTCTTCAGGCTTGATGCCATCTTTTAAAATGGAGGATAGTCTCTATAAAATGATTGTGGGTTGTTTAGGATTAGGTGTGGAGGTTAGTTAAGGAAATACAGGCCTAATGTTTGTCTGCGATTAAGGTGAATTACTTTTTTTGTTTAGAAATTATTATTTTTATTCTGCAAGGATGCATTAAATTGATCAAAAGTGACAGTAAGGACATTTATCATGTTACATCAAATAAATAGAATCTATTTCAAAAAATGGGTTTTTCCATAAAAATATGAAGCAGCACAACTGTTTTCAACTTCATATTAGAACGATTTCTGAAGGATCATATGACACTGAAGACTGGAGTAATGATGCTGAAACAAAATCAGCTTTGCATCACAGGAATAAATTACATTTTACTATATTCTCAAATAGAAAAGAGTTATTTTACATTGTAATAATATTTCACAATTTTTACTTTTTTTTTGTTGAATAAATGCAGCCTTGGTGAGCAGAAACGATTTCTTTTAAAAACATTTAAAAAACACCAAAATTTTAAATGCTTGTCCATTATGAACCCATCATGGATGATGACCTTTGACCTTTTCCCCTTGTTATATGTTATTGTGGTTTTTATTTATGACTACATAAATGTGTAGGTTAGGTTTGTTTAGTACAAATGTGTTAAAGCACCAAATATGTAACTCTCAGATGTGTATATATTTCATAGATACTATTATTGATTGTTTCCTTTTTATCCATGCAACGATCATAAATTGCAGTAGATTTGTTTCTCTTTTTTCAGTTTGTCAAAATTATAAAGTGATGATATTTAACATTATTGCACATCAGATGAACAAAATCACATGAAATATTATGATTTATAAAGAGGATTTTCCCCCAATTCCTGTTTTTGCTTCTTCTTCTTTTTTTTTCAGGCTGTAACTTGACAATCTCTGTGCTCCGTCTTTATATCTGAAGTTGTACGTTTAATTTGCGTGTTGTGTGATGCTGTGGTTTGTGTACGAAGCAGCTGTCTGATGTTCATGTACTGAGACGCGTCCTGTCGATCGCATGTCGCTTTTTTGATGAACTGTTTCAGAAGGTTAAGCACATTTTTTATTCCGTCTCTCTTTGTCTCTCTTTCTGTCTTCCTCTCATCCCTGCCCCCCCTAAAAACTCTGGCACGGATGAATCTGGCTGCGAGAAGCTGCGTGTGTGAGAAAGACGATTATGAGCGGCACCTTTCGCTCTGCTGATAACGGCCCGTTTCTGCGTTAATTCTACCTGCTTGATCTCAGTTTGGCAGCGAGACGGTCTCAATCGTGGCGCTTTGTGTTGTAATGATCACTTCTGAATGCAAATCAATGTTTTTTTGCAGTTTAAGCTAAAGATGTGGCACTGTTTTGGTCGTGTGTTTTTTTTACGGCAAGCCAAACTCGTGCGGATGGATGTGATAGATTGAACATAATCTACATTTTGTCAACGCGATTTATTAGCGCAATGAGCTACGGGCCCAAACAAGCAAAATAGCCTGTTTTTGTGCTTCTCAGCAGTTTTTCCTGAGGAAAACGTATGACGTCTGTATTTCGCATAACATGTACTAACGACAGCGATGATACGCAGCTGGTCCCAAGAAACTCTGGCGCAATGGAAACTCTGAATATAATCCATAATCTGCCGGTGTCGATGAGTCAGAGCGGGTTTGTCTTTGACTAGCTGATGATTATGAGCCAGTTATTATCCATAACAAAACCACTTATTCACGGGGCGCGTGTTCTCCCGTGTAATGAGGGGCTGTCATGCGTGTGCTGAAAACACCCTCATAGCCTGTCAAAACCGCAGAGAAACTTCAGCGTGACTCAGGCGTCCTTGCGCAAACAGCGGGAGAAATCAGCCCGTGCTAAAAGTCAGAGATCAGAGCAAAACGATATTATTAGCGTTAAAATATCAGAGGATAAACAAAGACACAAGCTAAAGAGGGAACATGAGAAACCAGCGGCAGGAGAAAAAAGGATAGAGACAGAATGAACAAACGGGTTTCAAGTCTTAAAATGTGAGTTTTATAAAATTTAAGGCTGTAAAAAGTCTTAATTATCAATATGTACGAGGTCCTAAATTTGGGGAATTGTGATATGACCTTATGTGATTATTCAACTTTAAAAGGCTGTGATTTAATTAAATAAATGTGATCACTGCACATTTACTAGAAAAACATCCAATATCGGTCAACCTCTCATACATATGTGTTGATACGTTTGTGCAAAAAACTATTTCAAAACATATGTAGTTACAGTTACCCTGTTGATTTTGCTTGAGATTTTAGGTTCTTTTGGTTATTTCATATTAGTGGAAAGAAAATATCCTAAGTACATATGTAAGTGTTTATTTTATTACACTTTATCTTTTTGCGTCTACAGATTTCAATTGCAACACATATTTCTAAAAGTTTTTTCTCCACTTCAGCAGAATTTACATACACCCAAACTTACAGTTTTATTCCTATCTATATTCTGAAGGTTTTTACTGAGGGGTTTGTCCAGAAATCATTCGCATTGATTTCTATAACATTTTATTCCTAAAAACATGGTGAAAATGTCGTTTTTCTGTTTGTTGATGGTATTTTTCAATTTATACAGTAATAACAAGAGAAATCCAAAATCCCTTCTATAAAAACATTTAACTCTAATATGTTAACAAAATGAAACAAGATTATTTAATCTGGCTTCATCCAGTATTCATATTTATTTTTTGGAAATTTGTGCACATTAGTGCATATTTAATTAGACGATGCCTCATTTTCATATTTAAACATACCATTTCAGAAATTTAGTAATACAAAATAAATTGTCCTTATTTACTGTGATTAATCTACATCGGGAAGTATGTAGATATCTATTAGTTAACATTTTTACCGTATTCATCTATGATTTCTTGTCTTAAGTAAGTATAGATTAAGTATGGATTTGTTCTATATGGACGTATGGTGTTCATTTTATTTGTGCAGGTCTTAAATCTGATTTCCAAAGCTGATATATTGGAACAAGCTAAAGAACAAACTGATGTAAAAGCAAACAAAAGAAAGAAAGAAAGAAAAATAGCAAGAGCCGTACACATGCAGCATCTGTGCTCAATGTGTGTGTTTTTCCGGAGTGATGTTCCATCTGTGGCATTCCTGTCCTATTCCAGCTCTCTTCCGGATTTCATTCCCACTTCCAGATTCACGGTCCCTTGGATTAGCAGGATTTCTAAAGATGTGTGTCTGAATCCAGCAACACGTCAGGATCTCTCAAGGAAACACAACAACCGTCCTCGGAAACTGTTAAACATTCTAAGAACAAGAAAATGGACAGATCTCGCTGAATGTGATTCACGTGTGATATTTGTCTGTGTAGGAAATGTGTTTTAGACATTTGGCATCTGTGTGCAGTCAAATGTACAGTATTGAAATGAGCGCAGTGATCTTCATGTGTTCTGCATGGTGATTCAGATCAATGCAGCAGATTTTGCTGTGTTTAGACGCAGGTCATGCATGTGGTAGTTGTTGACCTCTTGTTTGACCTTTGAGGATTCAGTGTGTTCTGGGACGCCACCTGGTAAAATGTTCAGATCAGAACAGAGTACAATGAATCCTGTGTGTGGAAGAGCTTTATACTTTCATTTTGTGTTATTTTTTTGTTCTATGAGTTTTTTTTTCTGAAAACTGAAAAATTCACCATGGTACGCATAGTTCTTCCTGCCAAAATACCATAGTAACAGTACAGTGCTAAGTGAGTTTTAGCACCACTGTCATTAAAAATGAAAGCAAAATGACATTCATGTTCAATTTGTACAACTGTAAAGGTCATTGCACACTGAGTCCGACATATTCGCATGCGTTTTTCCTTTTTTCCATATTCCTCATACTTTCCTCATACCTGATCCGAATGTTTTTATGATGGACGAAAATTTCGGACTCAGTGTGCAATGACTTTAACTGTTGCCATTTTTTGAATTATGGTTACAATGGACATTTTTTGGACCGATAAGTGTTTTTACATTTTTTTTTTTTTTAATGGATAGGTTTACATCGTGAAATAGCTTTGGTGTCTTTATTCAATTGGCCTCTTGGCACATAAAACGTTTTATTTCATTTATAAAACACAACTGCTGAGATTTTCATGTTCATTTATGATGATTGTAGAGTTATAATGATGGTAGTATGCACAGTACTTTGTTTTACTCTATGGTCACTGGTAATTGTTGAGAGATAGTAGCAATTATAGTGTTTGAAGGTTAACAGTAGTAAATAGCTTTGTTGTCTTTATTCATATGGGCATGTGACACATAAAATGTCTAGAAAACACAACTGCTGTACGTATATTTATCTTCATTTATGAAGATTCTAGAGTTTTAATGTCTGAAGGATGTTTTTTACTTCGTGGTTACCATGGTAATATTTTGAGCGATTAGAGTTTGAAGGTTTACAGTAGTAAATGCCTTTGTTTTCTTTATTAACTTAGGCTTTTGACACATAAAACATTTTATTCAAGATGGTCGTTTATAAAATGCACCTGCTGAGATCTTCATTTGTCATGATTTTAGAGTTTTAGAGTGATGTACTTTGTTTTACTCTATAATGTTTTTTGAGAGGTATAATTTCTAAATTAAGATATAATTTTTAGTATTTATTTATTCAGTTGGACTGTTGACATGATGTTTTTTTCAATATGGACGTTTATAAAACTGCTGAGATTTTGATCTTCGTTTATGATCATTTTACAGTTGCAACGATGGTAGTATGTACTTTGTTTTACTCTGTGGTTATGGTATTTTTTATTTTATTTTATTTATCTTTTTGAGAGAGAGAAGAGTAGTCCTTTAAATTGTAGTGTTTGAAGGTAATAAATGGCTTTGTTTTCTTCATTCAAATGGGCTTATGACGCATAAACGTCTAGAAAACAGTTGCTTTCGTCTTAATTTTTGATGCGTTTAGTCATAATGACTGTACTATGTTTTTTTTACTCTATTGTTTTTATGGTGTATTTGTGTGAGCAATTAGTGTTGAAAGATTTACACTAATTATGATGCTTTATAAATATTTTAGAATTACGTTGGTAGTATGTACTTAGTTTTATTCTATGGTAGTCATTTTTGTTTTGTTTCATTTTACTACTTTGTTTACTCTATAGTCAGTTTTTTTAAGAGAGAGAGAGAGAGATTTTAGAGTTTGAAAGTTTACCGTTGGAAATAACTTTGTTGTCTTTACTCAAACAGCATTTTGATGCATAAACTGTCTAGAAAACACAACTGCTGAGATTTTCATCTTAATTTATGATGATTTTAGAGCAATAATGACTGTAGTATGTTTTTTTGTTTTACTCCATGGTTACTATGGTACATTTTCATGAGATATGGCAATGACTTTAGTAGTTAGCGTGGTGAATAGCACCATTGTCTTATTCAAAAGGCCTCTAGTCACATACATTAAAACGCATTTTGGCCGTTTCAGAGACTGAGCTCAGGTCGGTCGCTCTGTCAGACCAGAAGCGCAGGAGAACATGAGCAGGACTCTGTAATTGGGCTCATTTGATTATGACTGGATGAGGTCACAAGACTTTAACAA
>JAFVLL020042045.1:15000-21021 GCA_021397915.2 Tor tambroides
AATAAATTTATGTATTCACTACCGCTTGGGATAATTATATTGTATAATTATGTATTTGTTATCATTTTTTTCATCATTATCATGATGATGATGATGAAGATATATTTATAATTTATATATACACAACACCATTTGGAATATGTGTTTATTTATTCTTAATTTTTATTTATTTATTATTATTATTATCATCATCATATGGTCTTATAATAAATAATATAGTAAAAGTATGGTTCATGTATTCACTACCGCTTGGAATAATATAGAATTTATTATTGTGTATTCATTTATTTTCCATCATTATCATGATGATAATGATTAATATGTATTTTATAATAAATAATATATTTATAATTTATATATATACAACACCTTTTGGAATCATATTTAGAATAATGTATTTATTTATTCTTAATTTTTATTAGTTTATTATTATTATTATTGTAAAATATGTGATTAATGTAGCATTTGTATACTACCATTTGGAATAATAAAGATGTTTTTGAAAGTCTCTTCTGTTCATCAAGGCTGCATTTGTTTGATCAAAAATACATATATTTTAATATGTAAGTTATTTCTGTGATGCAAAGCTGAATTTTCAGCAGCCATATTGAGATCTGATCCAGTCTGACTTCAGGATCTTGAGAAGTGTTTTAAAAAAAAAAAAAAAAAAATATAGTGATGCATTGTCAAGTATGGTGACCCATACTCGAAATTGGTCCTCTGCATTTAACCCATCCAAGTGCAAGCACACAGTAGTGAACATACACCCGGAGCAGTGGGCAGCCAATGTTCCAGCGCCCGGGGAGCAATTTGGGGTTTTGGTGCCTTGCTCAAGGGCACCTCAGTCATGGTACTGCTGGTGTGGGAATCGAACCAGCGACCTTCTGATTACAAGCCCGACTCTCTAACCATTAGGCCACGACTCCCCCTTAAACACCATGCAGTGTGCAGTCGGCTGGTATTCCTTTCTGAGGATGATGATGATGATGAAATGTTCTCACTGCTCTGGAATGCCATCACACACACACACACACACACACACACACACACACATACACACACACATTCGCTCAGCACTGAGTAATGAGGCAGTGATGAGTGCGTCCCGCAGCGCAGGGGTCAGAGTTCAGAGAACTGTCTCAGCTGCTGCCGAGGAGCAGTGATGACACAGCAGAGTGTGTGTGTGTGTGTGTGTGTGTGTGGTGAACTAATCCACCTTTATGCACACAGTCCGAGCTAAATCCCCCACCGTTATTTCCCAAAACACACACACACACACACACACACGTGTCAGAGCTCTGCAGGAGGAAACTGATGCATGTGAGCATCTCCTCCAGCCATTAATTATCAGAACACAGAACAGCACACCTGTACACACACACACACACACACACACACACACCTGTACACGCATGCTGATGCTGAAACACACACACTCTCACATACACACACACACACACACACATATATTCTCAGATGCCTCATGAGTTCAGGTGTCATATACGGTGTCTGTCACTCTGTAACACACCAAAATTATGAATAATACGGCTGTTAATGCATCATTTAAGTTCCTCTGCAGCTTGGGTGACCAGATTTCTCATGGTAAAATAAGGGACGGGTGGACAATATGACCACAATATGAGAAATGTTAGATATATGCAAATTACAAACCATAAGACAAATACGATAGAGATACAATTTAGATACAAACTCAAATACAGTAAGTTTATTTAACAAGTATACATTCATTCAACATCTTTTGTTGTTTGATTAACATTAATGACAGACTGCTATCCCTTTAAGACCGAATGAATGTGATACTGACACATATACATTTTTCACTCACCTGTTTACGTTCACTTAAGCCACAACCGACTGTTTTTACGTGAGATACTTCACACGATGGATATTTTGACAACTGTGCATATTTGACTATTGATATCGCACACTGTCTGAGAGATTGCTGGGATTGCTTCAGTTGTGTCATTCAGTGTGATTCCACCTATCTATCCCACCTTCACTTACTGCAAGTTAATCCATAGCGGATTCTGATTGGATGGTAATATATGCAATCAAATATATACAGTCTATTTACTGTATATATACATTGCTGCTCAAAAGTTTGGGATCAGTAAGATTTTTAATGTTTTTTAAGGGAGTCTCTTCTGCTCATCAAGGCTGTATTTATTCGATCAAAAATACAGAAAAAACTAATATTGTGAAATCTTATTGCAATTTCTAATATTGGTTTCCTATTTTAATATACTTTAAAATATAATTTATTTCTGTGACACAGTGTTGAATTTTCAGCATCATTACTCCAGTCTTCAGTGTCACATGATCCTTCAGAAATCATTTTAATATGCTGATTTATTATGAGTGTTGAAACTGTTGTGCTGCTTCATATTGTTTTTTGGAACATGTTACTTTTTTCTTTGATTCTTTGAATACAAAGTTAAAAATAGCAGCATTCAAAATATAAATCTTTTCTAACAATATAAGTCTTTACTATGACTTTATATTCATTTAACACATCCCTCCTGAATAGTATTAATTTCTTTAAAAAAATAAATAAAAAATACTGACCCCAAACTTTTGAATAGCATTGTATATTGTAACACAAAATTTCTTTTTTTAAATAAATGCTGTTCTTTTTAACTTTTTATTAATCAAAGAATCACAGGTCCTCAAAAAAATATGAAGCAGCAACGGTTTCCAACATTGATAATAAATCAGCATATCAGAATGATTTCTGAAGATCGTGACACTGAAGACTGGAGTAATGATGCTGAAAATTCAGCGCTGCGTCACAGAAATAAATTCTATTTTAAAGTATATTAAAATAGAAAACTGTTATTTTACACTGCAATAATATTTCACAAAATAACATTTTTTCTCTGTATTTTTTAACATTTTTTTCCCCCAAACTTTTGAGCGGCAGTGTATATACAGACAAACCAAAAATTATTCAGACACCAGATGTAATTTTTGCTATTTTTGTACTAGTGGGTGCAGGACACTATAGTTAATTTATGTAAGTGAGGAGAGCAAAATAAAGTAAACCGTGACATATTATACCCAAAAATTCTTCATACAGTGGACAACCAGTAAAACTGATAAAAATTTGGGAGCAAAAATTATTCAGACACTTTGACCTGAGCATGTTTTGCGTAAGTGTTTTTTCTTTAATTGCTAATGTGATCTTTTTCACCACAGACTGAACAAAACGAAGCATTGCTTGGTAATTGGTTGAGCTAAATTGGTTTTATCTAATTGTGTGCTTAACTTTAACAGCTGACAGCTATTCAACCCAATTCATTACAAACCTTTCTATCAAAGTTATCTGACATTATCAAGATCAGTTTGTTCTGACACAGTTTCACTCTGAGTTCTTGTCATATTTTATTACCAGTGAACTATCCCTTTAATTGTGATGTTTGTCACTCTTTCTTTGATCATTTATTCACCCTGAAATGAATTGGTTTTGGACCCCATTGACTTTTTTTATTATATTTATATTATTTATTATATCGTTATATTTGTATCTGTGTTCTGTGGAGGAAATAAAGTCCTACAGGTTGTGAATGACACAAGGACAAGTAAATGATGACTGGTGAACTACTCAGCTTCAATACCAAGTGTGCTTTGTTTCACTGCGCATTTGGGCAGATGTGGAGCAGTAATGCTGTGTGCTTTTCTGAACGTAAGGAAGAAAGACTCTTTAAAGTGGATGCTGATGACGGTGCGGTGGTTTCTCCCGCGGTGCTGCTGTCTGCACTCATTAGCTTCAGGTTTGATCTCTCTCGGTCGCTGGGAAGGAGAGATTTCTGATGTTCTCTGGGTTTGGCTGGAGTTTAACGGCGGGGTGGGCCTCGTCTACGGTGGCCTGCCGCGGCCAAATCTCACGGGCATCTGAGGGCCGCGGGTCCGAGGGGAACGGGCCCCCCGTGGGTCCGCCAGACCTGCAGACCGCGGGCCATTTAGCATGGACCGACCCGAGGAGATGGATGCTCGCGGGGGTCCTCATTCATCTGCTTCAGGCCTCCTGCTCTTTTTAGCCTCCCTGCTTCCCTCTGCACTCCTTCTTTCACGCGACCAACATCCATCTCACTGCTGTGCTTCTCTGTCTCCTCCTTTCTCCCCGGAAAGTTGCTCAGAGGTTGCTCTTTCATTTCTCAAGAGACTGAGTTATTGAAGTACATTTGTTAAGATGTTCATTAGACTTCAGTGAGTCACTAGTTGTCATCCGGTAAGAATCTAGAGCTATAAAACTTCGCTCATATCATCTGATGAGAAATTAAATGAGTTCATTTTCATTCAGAGCAAATGAGCAGTGTTGGGGAAAGTTACTTTTAAAATTAATGCATTACAATATTGCATTGCTCCCTAAAAAAGTAACTAATTACGTTACTTTGTTACTTGTTATGGAAAGTAATGCGTTACGTTGGATTTGAGTTACTTTTTAAATCTGGGAAGAGTTTGCTTGTTTGTGTTTAATATAAAAAAGTTCTTCTTTTACAAATGTAAAAGCCTTTTCACACCAAAAGTGAAATGAATACACCTCAGGCTGAAGGAAATGTAAATTCACGTCTGTACAGTAGAGGACACAGCTCAAACTAATCACATGAAGAATATGACGCAGGAGAAGAAAGTTCAACACTATTCAGCAATAACAAAAATCAAACACAAATGTGTCGTTTTAGCTTAGTATGGTTGAATTGGATCATCGAAGCTCAGTAGCAAAGACACTGGTTAATAAAATGGGATTAAATACTTAAGTGAAATTTGTCTTATCTGACATATTTACTTACTGCATATTTTTTAGTTATTTTATAGTTTGCATTTGACTTTTTATTAATTTTGAGGAATACCAAATCTGTTTTTGTGCAGGTGATTTGAGTAAATGCATGCTGATATTTAGTCTAGATCTACAGTAAGATCATGTTCACACACAAACGCTCTGATTTCTCTCAACATGGCAACACCAGAGCTGTCAGTCAAGACATGAGAAACACAGTAACTGGAGTTACTTATTTGAAAAAGTAACTCAGATTTTTCCTTCTAATTTAAAAAGGAATGCGTTACTAGTTACTTAAAAAAAAGTAATCTGATTACTTGACTCGTGGTACTTGTAATGTGTTACCCCCAACACTGCAAATGACTATATTGAGACCTCTTCTAAATTTCTATACGGAATGAGATTAAGAGAGAAGAGTAAGAATGATCTTAGATGCAAAAGATTTAGTTTCTTTTTGATCTCATTGCTCTGCCCAAGACATATTTGAGGTCTTAAGAGATTTTATTTGTAATTTTTTTGAGATAGATAGTTCGAAAGATGTTTCATCTTTACACAATTTGATTTTGAAATTCATTATATATTGCAGATAGCTTAGCAAATGTGAGCTTAGTGTGAGACATTGTTGAGATCTCGTCTGAAACTCTAGCCGCTGGTTTCACAGACAAGGCTTAAGCCTAGTCCTAGACTAAAATGTAAATCTGAGCTGTTTCAACTGAAAGAAACTTGCACTGACTGATCTTAAAACATGTCAGTGCCTTTGTTTTGTCTTAAGATGAACACAAGTAATGCTTTTTTCTAAGGCAAGTTTATAAAAATTACTTAAATGTTCTAATTAAACAGTGGCTTAATCCTGGCTTAGGCTAAGCCCTGTCTGTGAAACAGGGCCTAGAAGACACAAGTGAGATTACTGAAGCCTTTATCTGAACTGAGCTGAATGATGCTTCATTTCTGTTTATTCTCTTTTTAAACTCATTGTGGTTCAGGAGAATCTTTTGAGACATTAAAGAGATCTCATTTGTGATGTTTATGAGAAATGTTTACATTAATATATCGATTGCTGACTTTGATATCATGGCAAGTATGAGTTTAGAGTGAGACCTCTTCTGAGATTACAAGGGTCTTTTTCTCAGGAGAAGCATTTGATAAGTAAGCCACTCAATCTCAGTTTAATCTCTTTTTAATGTCACTGAGTTCCAGGAGAAGCATTTGAGATAATTAAGAGA
>JAFVLL020042046.1:0-11286 GCA_021397915.2 Tor tambroides
ATATATCAAAGAAAATACAGAAGTGATCAGACAGTGCTACATCCTTAATAACAATGGATGAAATGTTTAGACCTCTACTGATGAGTAAATCTAGAGTGTGTCCACGATTGTGTGTGGGTCCATGCACATGCTGAATCAGGTCAAAAGTGTTTAAAACAGTTATAATTTCTTTTGTAGTTTTGATTTCTGCATTATCTATGTGAATATTAAAATCCCCTGCAATAGCAAAACAGTCAAACTCTGAGGAAATCATTGATAACAGTTCTGTGAGCTCTTCAACAAAGGCTGGAGAGTATTTTGGAGGCCTGTAAATAATGATAAACAGAATGCGTGGAGCACCTTTCAGCACAATACTTAGGTATTCAAAAGACAAATACTGACCAAATGACACTTGCTTGAACAATAGATAGAACGATAGAACGATAGATGCTTGGCCAGAGATAAAGATTAAAAACACAGATAAAGTGGAATTTGTTGTGTATTATTTGATGCTGTTTCAAAAACACAAATGAGCCTGTGGTCCACATGTATTATTGCTTATGTGTGTTTGTGTAATGACCAACTGTTCTTCTTTAGCACTAACTTAAACCATGAGGCCTATAGCGATGTCCAGCTATTGAGCACCATAAACAGGGTTTTGTATTTCAGGTTCATCGAAACCTGTACTCAATTCAAATAGATTTTGACTGACATTAAAATGTTCTTGTTTTTATGATAATGAACCAAAAACTGCCTGTTTGCATTAGTGGTGAAAGTAGTGATGGAATGGAATGAAATGGAGAGATGGATGAATGGATGAATGTAAAATACTGATGATTAGGTTACATTGAGAATTTTTTTGAAGAACAACAATTATTCCTAGAGGGATTCAGTCCTACTGTGCTATTCAAATGGAGTGTCAGTGATGCATTATTCATCTGCAATTATGCTTCATTTTCCTAGCAGACTATAGTTATCAGTAGTAATTTGCACTGTATCCGGGCAGCACACCGCTCTTCACATGCACAGGTTGAGACTACGCAATATTCAATCACTATGAAATCGCTGTTGCTCTTGTATTTATCTGTTAGAAGAGACAGGGGCACAAAAAACTATCTAAAAATGCATTATAAACTTCAGCAGCTTGATTCATGAATATTACTTGGATGAGAAAACATTCATCCTGTGGTGTTTGTTGAAAGTCAAGGAAGTGGATTACTGCTTACCACTTGTGTGTTCTGCTTGAAATTCATCATTTGCATGAAAATAAAATAAAATACCATTTAGTGTTAATAACAGTGTTGCCAAACATATAATAATCCTTCAATCTTAAAATCTTGCATATTCGTATATTTAAATACAGACTGTGCCTTTTTTCTTTTTTTTTTTTGGCCAGGCAGTGTAAGATGTGGTTGTAAAAAAATAATAAGTAGCTGTGCTTCTGATAATAATGATCAGAAGACCATGAAGACACTGTGAACAACCATGCAGGACAACTGTTTGGTTGCAAAAATAAGGGATTACATATCTCAAGCAACACCTATAACATGCTGTATCGCTATATATACACTTTTATTCTAGTGCAGTGCTGTCATTAAAATCACATGGCCTTTAACAAAAGTTTTACTTTTGAATGAGACATCTAAACCATATAAATGAACTCAGTATACATATAGAAACACTGAAATATAGCAATACTTCCATGAATCTAATCCCAAAAGCTGAAATATTCCCCTTATCCTGTACTTCAAATGTGAAGTAAAAATGTGACCACACAAAGTATATGCCCATTTTTGTGAAATGAATTTAATGAAATGAAAATGGCATTCATCTTGCATCATTAAAGCTGAGGCAGCAGAGGTAATGGTCTGGTTTAGGGCTGTGATCTTGTGGAATTATTGGCTACTCTGAGTGACTTAGAAATACCACGTCTTACATGAGAGTGTGTGGCAGAACCACAAATTGCTGTGATGATAGTCCAGGACCAGTTCAACCATTTCCTCCCACCGCCGAGCCTTTATCCCTCCAACCACCACCAATCCATTACACATATTCACTTCAGCCCATACATACACTCAGAGGAGATGTAGTGGTGGAGTCTTTGAAGCTGCATGCGGTCGTGTCATTTTTACACACATTTATCGTTTTAAAAGACGTCAAATTGACTTTTAGGAAATGTCACTAATGATAGACTGTCATTCCATCACATAAAACAGTTCTTAAACAACTGAACTTCATAGTAAAATATATAAACCAGATTCAGTGTTATTTTAGTATTATTTATATACTAATATTTTGAATTACATTTATTTTTTATTTTATTTTTTATTTTCATTACAGTTTTAGTAACCTTGTTATGTGCTTTTGTCATTTTTATTAGTTTTTAAAAAATATTTCTATTTAGCTATTTATTTTTTATTTCAGTTTTACTCATTTTAATATACCTAAACTTTATTTCAGTTAGTTGCCAAGTCAACATTTCTAAATCACATTATATAAAATATACATATTAAACGAAAAACCCAAAAAACGTAAGGGAAAATTAGAAATGAGTATCTAGTAGTCCTACTGTGACCCTTATGTAGGCAACTGCAAATGAGTAAAATTAGAAAGCATCTGAAATAAAGTAAGTCTGAGCACTAAAATGACTTAAATTAAAACTGAAATAAAAAATGATAATAAAAATGGCAAAAGCACATAACTAAATTTCTAAAACTTCAAAAATAAAACTAAACTAAAAAATAAATAATAATAAACCAAATAAATAATGCTAAAATAAGACTGCACAAATGGTGTGAGTTTCATACTTTAATACTTAGGGTTTGGGGTTTGTTCACATCCTTAATTCTAAGCTGATCTTGCTAAGGTAAGCATCAGTATTGCTAAAGCAACAGATATCTACACAAATACAGACATAAACACACGGTTACATCCCAAAAAAGAGCAGTGGTCCCATAACTAAACATTCTTTATCTCGATGTCTCATACAGAGTTCTGGGAGATGTCGCTTGTCTTTGTTCTGGTGGGGTAACTCATGAGTGGGCTGCACCACAGGGGTTCTGGGACAAAAGCAAGCCTTGATTTTGGTATCCAGACTGGGACTGTTTACCATGCATTCCCCATGAGGAGGCTGGTCTCATCCGCTCTGGCCATTCTTCTCTCAATAATGCTTACAATCTGGACAGCCACCACCACCGCGATCATTTGATTTCTTCGCTCGTTTGTGTAAGAGAGTGTTGTTCCCACACTGAACGGTACGTTTGTGGAGACAGGCTATGATGGTTGGAGCCATGTTGCCTACATGATAAAGGTCACTCTGGGGGACTGACTGTTTGCATGACATGGAGCGTTACTATATTTTCAAACAAGTACATATGGGAACTGTCAGCCAAAAATCACAAGGGATAGCAACTGGTAAGAATGAGAAAGGTCCATGAATGAGCTCAACTCCTCATCCAAAAGATTTCATTAACACTTTTTATTATATTGTTCACACTAATGTGCAAATTCAGAAATTTTACAATGTCTGGGCAGATATACTCAGACTTCTGTGGATCACATTAAGAAGGATTTAACAAACTATATATATATATATATATATATATATATACATATTCCAAAAACATTGGCAAATCATCCTAGATAACACTGATCAGCAGTCTATGCCAGCTCAAGTGCATTTTGCCATTAACGATGAAAAAATAAAACTAATTTCCGAAATGTAAAATCAAAAAGGTTTCAGAAAGTTTAGTTAAATTTTCACTGAAATTATTATCAACTTGAATTTATTGAATAATCTTTTATTTATTTTATTTAATTTTTTATTTATTTTAGAGGTCAGTACGATTTTTTTTATACTTGTATTCACTGAGGACATTTATTATATTTCATAATAACTATTTCATGATAATAATAAATATTTCATGATAATAATAATTTGTTGAGCACCAAAATAGCATACAGGTGCATCTCAATGAATTAGAATGTCGTGAAAAAGTTCATTTTTTCTTGTAAGTTATTTCAAAAAGTGAAACTTTCATATATTTTTGATTCATTGCATGTAAAGTAAAACATTTCAAAAGTTTTTTTGTTTTAATTTTGATGATTAGAGCTTACAGCTCATGAAAGTCAAAAATCAGTATATCAAAATATTAGAATATTTATATTTGAGTTTCAATTAATGACCATCCCTACAGTATAAATTCCGGGTATCTCTTGTTCTTTGAAACCACAATAATGGAGAAGACTGCTGACTTGGCAATGATCCAGAATATGAACATTGACGCCCTCCACAAAGAGGGTAACTCACAGAGGGTCATTACTGAAAGGTGTGGCTGTTTACAGAGTGCTGTATCAAAGCATATTAAATGCAAAGTTGACTGGAAGGAAGAATTTGGGTAGGAAAAGGCGCACACGCAACAGGGATGACTGCAAGCTTGAGAATACTGTCAAGCAAAGCTGATTCAAACACTTGTGAGAGCTTCACAAGGAGTGGACTGAAGCTGGAGTCAGTGCATCAAGAGTCACCACGCTCAGACGTCTTCAGGAAAAGGGCTACCAAGCCACTTCTGAACCAGAGACAACGTCAGAAGCGTCTTACCTGGGCTGTGGAGAAAAAGAACTGGACTGTTGCTCAGTGGTCCAAAGTCCTCTTTTCAGATGAAAGTAAATTTTGCATTTCATTTGGAAATCAAGGTCCCAGAGTCTGGAGGAAGAGTGGAGAGGCACAGAATCCATGTTGCTTGAAGTCCAGTGTGAAGTTTCCACATCAGTGATGATTTGGGCTGCCATGTCATCTGCTGGTGTTGGTCCACTGTGTTTTCTGAAGTCCACAGTCAATGCAGCCATCTACCAGGAAATTTTAGAGCACTTCATGCTTCCTTCTGCTGACAAGCTTTATGGAGATGCTGATTTCATTTTCCAGCAGGACTTGGCACCTGCCCACACTGCCAAAGGTACCAAAAGCTGGTTCAATGACCATGGTGTTACTGTGCTTGATTGGCCAGCAAACTCGCCTGACCTGAACCCCATAGAGAATCTATGGGGTATTGTCAAGAGGAAGATGAGAGACACCAGACCCAACAATGCAGATGAGCTGAAGGCCACTGTCAAAGCAACCTGGGCTTCCATACCACCTCAGCAGTGCCACAAACTGATCACCTCCATGCCACGCCGAATTGAGGCAGTAATTAAAGCAAAAGGAGCCCCTACCAAGTATTGAGTACATATACAGTAAATGAACATACTTTCCAGAAGGCCAACAATTCACTAAAAATGTTTTTTTATTGGTCTTATGAAGTATTCTAATTTGTTGAGATAGTGAATTGGTGGGTTTTTGTTAAATGTGAGCCTAAATCATCACAATTAAAAGAACCAAAGACTTAAACTACTTCAGTCTGTGTGCACTGAATTTATTTAATACACGAGTTTCACAATTTGAGTTGAATTACTGAAATAAATGAACTTTTCCACGACATTCTAATTTATTGAGATGCACCTGTATTAGAATGATTTCTGAAGGATCATGTCACACTGAAGACTGGAATAATGATGTTAGACATGAAAATATATTAAAATAAAAAATAAAAACAATTTACTATTATACTGTACTTTTGAATCAAATAAATGTAAATTTGATCATAAGAAATTTGATCATTCAAAAACTTGATAGGTAGCGTACAAAAAATCATTGAGTGGTGTTGCACTTCTGACTGAATCATACACAAGATAAATAATTTCATATGCATGCCTGCAAATAAATAGATGCCATAACCTCAAAGCAACATGTGTACTAGAAAACCAGAAGAATGACATAACACGCACATATAAGAATGACTCATGGGTAATGAGAAATGAAGATGTTCCTGGTCAGAGCGCCCGGCACGATCTCTTCTCACGCTCTCCCTCAGCTTCCCAAAAATACTGCAGGAAGCAGAGGGGTCACACTGGAGGGGTCGGGGAGGAGGGCGGCGAGGGCAGCAGTGTGTATGTTTACAGATGTATGTGTGCGTGTTTAGTAGACGTGTATGAGAGAGAGGGCTTCATTTTCTCACTGCGTATTATTTTTAGTGCTTCTGCTTACAGACTGCGAATCAAAAACAACAACACACTTCTACCTTCCACCCGCTGACAGTTCAAACTACTTTCATATGAATATAACAAGATTATCACATTCACATTTAAAACTTCAAAATACCAAAAAAACACAGAAATATGGCATTGGTGTCTCAAATCACCCATATATGATAATAAACCATGCACTGTTTACATATATGTTAAATTAGAATGATTAATAGTGCAATACATTACACAAGAGGATACAAGTCTCTCAGAATATACACAACAGTCATATAAGGAAGACGTTTGAGATAAAACTGATGTTGGAAACTCCATTAAAGCTTGAATTATAGCTTCCTCTTCTATCGAAGGCCCCTGAGAAGAACAATATTGTGGCCCTTGTGCAAAATGCTCACAGATTTTTTTAGGTTTCTAGCTTGTTTAGTTGTTTAATCAATGGGAACAGAAACTGTTTGGACACCAGCATTCTTCAAAATATCTTCTTTTATGTTCCACAGGAAAGAAAAAAAAAGTCATACAGGTTTGGAACAATAAGACATTGAGTAAATGACAGAATTTTCATTTTTGGGTGGACTGTGCTTTCAAGATTTCTCATAAACATATCATACAAGATTGAAGAGACATTTGTGGCCCTTGTGGAAATTTTTTTTTTTTTCTTTTTAGCTCATTAGTCTGTGATTTTTTTAGCATCAAAATCATGAGAAAGAAATGACCTGCCTCTATATTTGGACATTTTGTCCTTGACATAGCACAATCACGCTGTGTCTGAAATATATCTACTGATATGGAGACATAAAACACTTCGGGAACCCAAACTGGAGGAACACAGAATCAAGCATGAGCTGTAAGTTCAGGCAAGAGGTTAAATCCAATGCATCCTTATAAGGAAAAGCTACAGCCCCCCTCTGAAATGACTTTCCACATAGGTCGCATGTTGTAGGGACATTGCGATGCTCTAACACTAGCAGGAATTCAAGGAATTGAAAAGGATGGTGGAGCTGGGGAGAAATAAATAAGAAAATATGGCATTAATACCCTGGAGGAAACCTGTATGTGTGTGTGTGTGTGTGGACAAGGGGAAAGGGAGCAGACATTGCTCTGACTTACCCCTTGTGATTGTGTGACGTTTTTAGGGTTTGTTGCTTCTGCGTGCTTTTCACACTAGGTCTGACTAAATGGAAATAAAGTGATCTCCACACAACAAGGGGCAGCAGATACAGAGAATCTAGGTGCATTATTACTCTGAACACAATATTAATATAGGCTGCATGGAAATTCTCATGTTTTCACATATATACTGAAATTGATTTTCCTGAAGTATGTTCTGTACATATGCAGGTTTGTAATACAAAAACATGACTTTGACAGCATGGTTGTGTGCCATGCATGTGCCATGAAGATTAAAAAAAAAGGAAAACAACAAAAAAGCACAATAAGCAGCACAACCATTTCCAGTACTGATAATAAGACATTGAGCAATGGCTAGTAAAAAAAATTAATTAAAAAATCAGATTTGAAATATATTATCTAAATGTTATTTAAAATGTTAATAATACTTCATATTATTACTGATTTTACTGTATTTTTGATCAAATAAATGTAACCATTGAGAGCATGTTTTCTTTAAAAAAAAAATCTTACCAGCTCCACTTGAAAGCTTTATCAATACTACATCAAACAATAATAATCAACCTACTCTTAAACAGATCTATAATACATTAAATGCAATTGAAAAACAGTATCGAAACATCATTTTACTTTCCAGCTCTAAAAGTTGTAATAAAAGTAATAATAAACTCTGATGTTTTGCTCCAAATGCTGCTCTGATTTATGATTTGTGAACAAAGAAATATGATTTGACAGACTCAGTAAAGACTGATATTTGCTTTGATAGGCCATCACTGCGTTTGGGGCTTGCATGGGTTAATAAATGTCAAACTAACCTGGCCGTGACCAGAAAACCCCCAACTGACAGTCAGAAGATTTAATTTGTGGAGATTAGATGTGATTAACCTCATGCAACTAAAACCCTGAGATATTTTCATCACCTGTCTGTTCTGTGATGATAAATGCACTGTGGCTGTAATAGAAACCTCACAATCCTGTTAAAGATCCACTTTGAGACTGAAAAGTAACTTCTGATCCCTGACTCATAGATTTAGGGTCAAACAAAAGTAAAGAAAGTTTTGCTTTTCAGCCTTGAGATGCTAACACGCTTTACATTCCTCTATAAAACATATGCACATTCTAAAACAAGCTATGCATATACATTCATCCTCAAGTCACAAAGCTTTAATGAATGTTGTTTAACCACTGGCGCAAAAAAAAAGGAATGATGGCAATCTACTCTGATTACCCACTTGTAATGGCTTAAATACCTTCGCTTGAGTAATTATGCTGCTGTGAAAGAGGCCATGGAGCAAAATAAGTCTGAGAGAGTGCCTGTGAGAGCTTCCTAATAAATGCAGATGTGCCCACTGATGTGGGTTTAATGGTCCATGATGCAACACACAGCTGCAAAGGCTACAACTGACCTCCCCCTTTTGATGGTGTACATATAATCACAAGTCACACAAAAAACAAGTTTTCTTATGGATTATGCAGGGAGGTTTGACAGACTAGAGGGAATTGATTATTTATAGGTGCAATGCTACCTGAATTATTCATATACATGCCAATCTTTTTGAAAAGTAAAGATCTCAAGGATGAAATGAAACGGAGGGGGTTCAACATGAGGACAGTGATCTTATGTATGCAACTTTTATCAAACAAATGAGGCTTAAATTGCATAACAGCAGAAAAAACTATTACAACACTGAAGTGTCACTTGTTCAGTTGCACCCTAGAAGTGTTTACATTTCTAAAGTCATTGCAAAGCTATGTATGTTTAGACTTCCAGTAAACTTGAAAAAATGAACTTCTGAACTCCCTATGACATTTTTAACTCACTAATATATGGCTATTATTAACATAAAATATATTACTTAGTATATATGACGCAGTAACAGTATGTGTGACAGCAGAACCATCCTTGATAAAAATACTATGAAAATGATATCAACCTGAAAAAAACTGCCATGTCTAATGTCTATAGCGGGATTCATCCAATAGCATCATTGAAAGAAAAACTAAAATATTCAAACATATATTTATAAAAATGTAAAATCCACTGTGAAATCAGCCATTATGTACACATACACACCTCTGACTGCAGATCAGCTGTATTATATATTATGCAGCAAGACAATATGGGTTTTCAGCATTGGGCAATGTTGTTGTTTTTTTTCCCTTCTTTTTTTAAATTAAAACTGAACAATTTAAAAATTTTTCTTTTTGTTAAATGAAGGTCATTTTAAAATTGTCTTAAAATGTTTTACCATGCCTTCATCACTTATTTTTGCTTTTCAAATAGATTTCCATATATATATATATATATATATATATATATATATATATATATCATAAAACTTATTTTCTAAACTTCCACACAATCAGAAGTGCTAGTTTCCAGAAGTTTTAAAAACACCCATATTTAGCTACGTAACTTAGTTATGCTAATTAGTACTCACCATAAGTATGAAGAATAAAATATACATTAAAATTGTAAAGTTACTTTAAATTATAATAATATTTTACAACATCAAATAAATGCAGCCTCTTACTCACCTCAAACTTTTGAATGATATGGTACATCTGTAAAATCATTGCCTTTTTGAACGTAGTTTTGTGAGACCTTAAGTGTGTTAAACTTCAGCCATGTGAAAGGTTGCTTTATTTGGATGGAAAGCATTGAGAGATGAGTATCTCAAAGGCCATTAAAACACTTGCAAAGAATTATCTTGTAAGACAAACAAGCAAGCAAAGCAACAACAATCCGGGAATGTCAATGAACTTCTCTAGAATAGGCAAGGACAATAAATTCTGGCCTTGGAGGAGGGAGGTGAGGGTGAATGAGGAAACTGAGAATAAGAGCTGGGCGATGAAGCAACACATTCTTGAATCCCCAGGTGACCCTGCTGGCCCGATGGGCAGGTGAGTAATGAGGTTACTTGTCTGCATATGTGGGAATCAAATTCAAAAGCGACTTATACAAACAGCGGCCTTAATGAGTTCACTAATGGAGGCAGGGTATGAAGCAGCGTCAGAGGAGCTATCGGATCTTGCACAAATACACAGACCTTTGGTTTGAGACAAGGGGTCCCAAAGGATAATAAGAAGTGCATGCTGGGAAGACCAACTGTGTATCTGTCAAGCTGAGGGGACAGAGGTCATCATCAGACCTGGAATCTTCTAGTATTCTAGGATCAAACAGGCACAGTGCTATTCTGACCCGAATAACAAGGCCAGCAAAATGGACACAGAGAGAGCAACTTCTGAACGCCATCGAATAAAACGTCTATAAAATCCATTCTTTCAAGGATCCTTCAATAAGATCAACATGAGGAAATAACCATTACTAGAGCAAACAAAAGTAATGTAAAGCATATGTGAAGTAGCCTAGTAATTGATATCTCAGATATTTTCTTTCTACATGATTAGAGATCTGCAGTGGCATTTGTCAACAATAATCTGACCATCGGCCCCACTAAAAAACAATAATCTGAATATTTAGGCACCACACAATTGTAGTTATATAGATATTTAACATATCCACTCCATAGATATGAAATTGTTATTTGTGTGAAAAAAATATCTTACTATATTTACAAATACAGCTTATGAAAATAACATAATTGTGGTGTCTGCAGTTATTTTCTTTTTATACATTTTAATAAGTTCGTTTTAATTTTAGTTAAAGTTTTTATCATTTTGATGTGTGTTTTTGACAGTTGTTTTATTCATTTTTATTTCTGTTTTAGTAAGTTTTCCGTTTTAGTAATTCAGTTTTCCGTTTTAGAAATTATTTTAATACATAGTTACACTAAATGAAAATGAGAAATATTGCTTTGACAGCTAGCTACAATTATTTAGCTATATATATATGTATGTATATGTATATATATATATATATATATATATATATATATATATACTGTATATACAGTGCCCTCCACTAATATTGGCACCCTTGGTAAATCTGAGCAAAGGTGGCTGTGAAAATAAATCTGCATTGTTTATCCTTTTGATCTTTCACTCAAAAAATTCACAAAATTCAAACTTATCATTGAAGTAAAACAACTGAAAGTGGGGAGAAAACCTCATGATAAAATAAATGTTTTTCTCCAATGC
>JAFVLL020042047.1:0-15250 GCA_021397915.2 Tor tambroides
TGTGTATGTATATATATGTATATATACACACACACACACACAGGCGCATGCATATGTATGTATATATATATATATATATATATATATATATATATAGACAGACACAAAATCACCACCCACATACATTCTGTAGTGTACATATATTTTGTTTAATATAGTAAGTTATACTGTGGTCTCACACTTATTATATTTCATTATGGACTTGTATTTTGAAACAAGTCAACCGGAAGTGATTGTGGGTATTTGTTTTGCAGTGTTTTTAACGTCAAGCTTCCTGGAGCCCCGGCGGCTGAGTCAGTTTCGCAGAGCGAAAGCTGAATATGATTTCGGTTTTGATTTTTTCGTTAATAATTTATTCAATCAGGCATGAATGTGATCATGACGAGTAGTGAATCAGTTCACGAGAGGAGTCATTTATGGAGGGAGATCATGAGCTTTTCCCATAAATAACGTAGACTAGCTCAAGTTACTGTTCTGTAATCTGCTCAATAGCTTTGTGATTTGAATCAGTTCGTATTATTTAAATAATCGCTATAGACAGTCATTCATCGTTATTAAAGTTTCGGCATCAGAAGACGTGCGTGACGGTGTTCAAACTCCACGAGCGGTGCAGATATGGGATAACAGCAGTAATCAGATTAAACGGGTTTAGACTTCACTTTTGTATACTAAGTACGAAACTTCATTACTTAAATTGCTTTACTGATAAATTTATCATTAGATTGAGTGTCATTAAGTCACTTTCTCATTTTAAACTCAGCTGTTTGCATGTAGACATGGATCAGAGGAGTCAAGAGAGTGGGAATATGGAGGAGGTGAAGATATGTGATCCATCCATCCTTCCACAATGTCTTGATCAGACAGGTAATGTTCTGCAGCTATATTACTAGTTAAAACTTGTGTTATAGTGTCTAACTCTGCTTTCTACTCTGCTTTCCAGATGTTGCATACTCAGATAGTGATGTCCCATCAGAAAACCATTGTGTGATTGAAGATCACAGGATGCCTTCAGACCCAGAGGGGCTCTTGGAGTCAGCAGACCCTACATCAATAGAGAACAGCCAACCACAAGAGCCTTCAACGGATATGCAGAAGCTCCACATTGATGAAGACAGGTCTCTGTGCGCCGGGGGTTCAGAGACTGACTCTGGGAAAGCATCTGAAGACTCCGCATTAGACGACAATGGCCATGATGACTCGGGTGAGTTTGTCGTAACCATGTTAGCCCGGGGGAAGATGGAAGAGCAGGGAATGGGTATGAAAGAAGCCTCGTCCCCTCTGTCCGAGAGACCTCTGGGACCTCCCTCGCACAGGAACGAGGATGTGACGGCGGAGAGTTGGAGACAGCACAGGAAGCATGTGTTTGTGCTGAGCGAGGCTGGGAAGCCCATCTACTCTCGATATGGAAGTGAGGAGGCCCTGTCCTCCACCATGGGAGTGATGATGGCTCTGGTGTCCTTCGTTCAGAGTGGAGACAACATCATTCGTTCAGTCTACTCTGGTAAGTGACTAAGGAAAGATTGGCCCAAAAACTGTAAGAAATGAAAATGAGATGCTTTAATTTACTCATACAGTCAAACCAAAAATTATTCCGACACCAGATATAATTTTTGGATATTTTTTTTTTACTAGTGGGTGCAGGACACTATAGTTCATTTATATAAGTGAGGATAGCAAAATAAAGTAAACTGTGACATATTATACCCAAAAATTCTTCATACCAGTAAAATTGATAAAAAATTTGGGACCAAAATTTGATTTGACACTTTGACCTGACCATGTTTTGTTACATACCTTTCTATCAAAGTTATCTGACATTATCAAGATGAATTTGTTCTGACACAGTTTAACTCTTGAGTTCTTGTCATATTTTATTACCATTTTCTAAACTATAGCGAATAAACTGTGATAATGTGAGAAATTTTGAAAGTGTCTGAATAAATTTTGGTTTGACTGTAATTCATTTGTGATTATCAAGATGAATTTGTTCTGACACAGTTTAACTCTTGAGTTCTTGTCATATTTTATTACCATTTTCTAAACTATAGCGAATAAACTGTGATAATATGAGAAATGTTGAAGGTGTCTGAATAAATTATGGTTTAACTGTAAATGTGCAGTCTTTCTCCTCTCAGAAAACAG
Organism: Tor tambroides; assembly: GCA_021397915.2. Classification (NCBI taxonomy): domain Eukaryota; kingdom Metazoa; phylum Chordata; class Actinopteri; order Cypriniformes; family Cyprinidae; genus Tor; species Tor tambroides. Next base: position 2,143 of record JAFVLL020042047.1, read on the forward strand.
CTAAAAAGTCTTGAACTTAAATCTTTGTCCAATCATATGCTCTCTAGAATGTGAAAGCTCCACCTTCTAATATCCTCTGAGATAGCAATTCAAGTAGTTTTAAGTGTTTGTTTAATTTCATTTCATTGATTTTTTATGTAGTCCAAAGTTTTTCAATATCGTTTTTTTGGTAAATCATTTAAATCAATTTGGACGACCAATTAATATTTTTTTTCCGTTAATATTTTGCACAAAAACATTGAATATATTTTAATGGAATCTTCTATTCTGTAATATAATTTATGTAACAAAATACACTTATGTTATTATACTCACTAAGTCTGCATTTATTTGATTAAAAAATTAGTAAAAAGAGTAATATTGTGAAATATTATTACAATTTAAAATAACTATTTTCTATTTTACTATATTTTAAAATGTAATTTATTCCTGTGATGTCAAAGTTGAATTTTCACCGTCATTACTCCAGTCATCATTTTGATATGCTTTGATGCTCAAGAAATATTTCCTATTATTATCAATGTTGAAAACAGTTGTATTGCTTAGTATTTTTGTGGAAACCATTCTTTGATGAATAGGGGAAAAAAACAGCATTTATTTAAAATAGAAAATGTTTTGACATTTTAAATGTCTTTACTGTCACTTTTGATTACTTTAATTAATGCATCCTTGATGAATAAATGTATTCCTTTAAAAAAAATCTTACTGACTCAAACATTTGAATGGTAGTGTAAATTGTTTACATCTACAAATGTGAACAAATTTTGTACAAATTCTTGCATGACTGCGTAAAACCCGAGAACATTTACAAAATGATTCATCTTTCTTAAATAACCTAAACTGGTTTCTTGGCTTCTGTTCTTCTCTCCTGATAGATGAGCACACGGTTGTTTTCATGCAGCGGGGTCCTCTGGTGCTGGTGTCCGTCTCTAGCAGCCGACAATCAGAGCAGCAGCTCCGTAACGAACTGCTCTACGTCTACAACCAGATCGTCAGCATGCTCACGCAGGCCAGCATCACCCGCATCTTCGAGCACAAGAAGAACTACGATTTGCGTCGCCTGCTGGCCGGCTCAGAGAAGATTCTCGACGGCCTCCTTAACCTTGTGGACTCAGACCCCAGCTTACTACTCTCAGCCGTGCACTGTCTCCCCTTGGCCTCGTCTCTCAGGGACTCCCTCAGTCAGATTCTTCAGAAGGCCATCACACCCAACCTGGTCTTCTCCATCCTCATAGCCAAGAACCAGCTGCTCACCATAGTGCAAGAGAAGATGGTCATTGACGATGCCCGACTGGAGCCTGCTGACCTCCACCTCCTGCTGAATCTCATCGGGGCCTCGTCCGCCTTTCAGGCTGGGGAGATCTGGACGCCCATCTGCCTGCCCAGTTTTAACCCTGACTGTTACTTTTATGCGTACATCTCATATCTAGACCCTCCTGAATGTACTGTTTGTCTGGTTCTTCTCTCCACTGATAAAGAGGCGTTTTATTTGGTGGCTGAGTGTAAGAGGAAGATCGAGGAGGCTATGCAAACGCAGAATGCGCTCAACTCCATAGCGAAAGCTCATTCGTACAGCGTTAGTCAGGTGGGAGTGTCTGACCTCAGGCATTTCATGTACAAGCCTTTTGATGTGCCCGACAACCATCGCCAGCTAACACAGTTCACCAGGTGAGTCGCTTGAGGTTCTCACAAAACCTGTCCAGCTCACATTTCATCCCAAAATAAAAAGAAAAAAGTAAGAATTTATATTTTTAAATTCTGATTTTAGTTTAGAACATTAAGATTTTTTTAGTTCAGTTGCTTATTTATTTTTGTGAAAACCATGATAGGTTGGTTTCGGGATTCTGTGATGAAAAGAAAGTAAAAAAACTCTCCCAAAAAACCAGCATTTATTTTAAATACATTTTTTTTGTAACATTTCAAAAGTCTTTATAGTCCTTGTTGAATAGAAGTATTAATTTTTTAAATTTCTTTTCATTTTCATTAAAGTTTACTACATTTCTTCCCCTAATTATAATTAACGTGATGCAAAAAGTCTAATTCTCGTTAGAGTAATGGGGAACAACTTATTTTTTAAATTGTGAGGCTTTTATACATCATAGTAGTATTTGTTTTGTTGCCTTAAATTTTTGCTGATTTAAATGTAAAAAATTTTGTGACTGCAATTATTTTTATTGTATATTTACTGTATATTAAGATACCAGGGATGCACCAATATTCAAATTCTAGCCAGTACTAATAAGCTGATAATTATTTTTATGTTATGGCTAATAACTGATAAATGCAAATATTCAATTCTATACTATTTTGACAAAATAAATAAGTAAAAAAAGTAAAAAAAAAAAAGTGCTAAATTGTCATTAAAATAATGTTACAAACAAATAATTTAAAAATAATTTTCTTCATGCAAAATATAATTATTTTTTTTATCCTTTTGATTTTTGGATAAAATGTGACCTGGACCTGTTTTTATGAGATTGACACACATATTTAACCCTCTGCTTGTTGTGAATAGTGGTCAACCGACATTGTTTTTTTTGACAGCCGATGCCGATATCTTGGAAAGCAGGGTGGCCAATAGCCGATATAAAGCCAATAACATTTTTTAAAATTTTAATTACTATTTAAGAAATTTGAAATCATTTGACAATGGATTAAAAAATAAATGTGTAAAATAAACATACTTATACTTTAGATGACAAAGTATTTTTCACAAATAAATAAATATTTAATAAAAATATAATTAAAAAGGAAGTAAACACTGTAACCGACAGGGCACTCTGTATTCTGGGAAGTCTGTGTGCATTGGGAATCATATTTTTCAAATAAAACCAAGGTAACACTCATTTTACATATAGCACACAGTGAAAATGACATGAATATGACAGTGGGCAAATGCATAAAGCGCAGCATAATTTGAAATCACGAGTTTAAAGTTTAAAGCATTCAATTCGCACAGACCGACCGTAACGCAGAGAACACGCAATCATGCTGGATAAAAATGCACACTTCACAAGATCTCACAGCTGGATTCGGCTAAGTTTGTAAGATTTGTGAAATTAAATGTTCATTAGTCATTCAAAGATTTGTTTAAATGATATAAATGCGTATTTTCTTAATGCTGACAGCAAACGAGAAAGTATTATAATGTTTGACTTTCTATTACTAATAATATAAAAGCAATTGTTATAATACTTTTTGTATACATTAATTCCTTTGTTTAACGGTTCTATCTGATTATTAGACAGACTTCTAGCCGTATTAGACAGAACTGTTAACGAAAACAGCGGGGGAATGAGGGAGAATGCGCGCCGTCAAAATAAAAGTCCTGCCTCGAACACATCGGCCAAACAGAAAAACTTATCGGCCGATGCCGATATCTAAAAAAATGTCAAATATTGGCCGATATATCGGTCGACCACTAGTTGTGAACACTTTTGTTATTAAATAAAATGTTTGTGCTGTGATGTGGTATTGTGATGGTTAGCTAAAACTATAACTATTAAAAACTATTAATCAAAATAATATGAAATAAATATAAATATTAGATGAAAAACTAGAAAATTAGAAAGAAAATTAGAAATGTTGCTTTGACAACTAACTGAAATAAAATACGTTTGAGTACTAAAATAACTAAAAATTTAATAAAAAAAATAAGGTTTAGTAGTAAAAATGTAAAACTAATAAATATGAAAAAAGAAATTAAAATGAAACTGAAAATATACCAATTCAAAATATTAATAAATAATAGTATGTAAACAGAGCTAAAAACACTGTTGATGTTTTAGTTGGCAACCTTTTAAATGTATTTAGTGAAAGCCTTTGTTTGTTGACATGATATCGGAAGTAATTTTTGAACAGTATCTGTGAGCTGTAGATCTGAGCTCATGGTCATGCTCACACATATTTCCTGAATGAATTTCACAGAGGCCAGTAATTGAAAGTATGTTTTCTTAATTCATCCTATTGTTTGTTGCACGCAGACTGCAGTGGCTTTTATTGAAAGCACTCTGTTTGTCATGAGATGTGCGGTACAATGTAATGTACCACTAATAGAATTTCAGAAATTATTGATGAATCACATACAGAATTGAGATCTAAAGCACAAAGCCACCTTTGTTTTCCTCTGTCTCATGGGTTTACCGTAGCCCAGAGATGGAAGCCCCGTACAGCAGCGAGGAGGAGCGGATGAGACTCCTGGACCTGTACAGAGACATGCACGGCCGAATCCACAGCACCTCACGCCCCCTCAAGCTCATCTACCATGTGGCCGAACGTGAGACTCTGCTGGCCTGGGTATGTGAATAGTAACTGCTGTCACACGCATCTGTTCCCAGTCCTCCGAGAGCAAAACATGTTGATGCTGTTGTTTTCTATCTCGCCTGGCGCTTTCACACGCTCTCCGGGCAGACCTTGAAAGATCGAGTTACCTTCAAGGCCTCTGAGCTGCAGTCAAAATTTGCAAATGCAGATTATGCAAATGAGGATCTTGACCTTGCTCCAAATGGAGTTGCTTTGTAATATTCTCAGGTTAATTACGTGTTGCCCAAAGCAATTTAAAGGAACGGTTCACCCAAAAATGAAAATTTCCTGAAAATGTACTCACCTTCAGGCCATCCAAGATGTAGATGAGTTTGTTTCTTCATCGGAACGGATTTGGAGAAATTTAGCGTTACAGCACTTGCTCACAAAAGGATCCTCTGCAGTGAATGGGTGCCGTCAGAATGAGAGTCCAAACAGCTGATAAAAACCACTATAATCCACAAGTAGTCTCTAGTCCATCCAGTAATGTCTTGTGAAGTGAAAAAAAAACTCCATCATTAAGACGTTTTTAACTTTAACTGTTGCTCAAAGATCAAGCACTATTTTGGATTATTGTGATGTTTTGATCAGCTGTTTAGACTCTCATTCTGACGGCACCCATTCACTGCAGAGAGTTCAGAAGAAGAGAGACTCATCTAAATCTTGGATGTGCGAGTACATTTCCAGCAAATTTTGGGTGAACAATAACCTGTAGACAGACTTGTTACATTTCAGATTTAATTTCTCATTCCAGCATGTACAAAGTTTGTCATTAATTTACATTTCAGATTTAATTTCTCATTCCAGGTCACGAGCAAATTCGAGTTGTATACGTGCTTCAGTCCCCTTGTCACAAAAACCTGTGCCATCAGTGCCATCACTAAACTGCTGCGCTGGATCAAGAAGGAGGAAGACCGTCTGTTCATCCGATACCCTCCGAAATATTCCACCACCCCTAACCCCAGTAAGAGCTCTAAAGGAGGTAAGAGTCCAGTTGAACCAGATGATTTATGATTTCTTGGTTGTTTACAAGATTCCCTTCATCTAATGACCATTTGCTTTGATTTCAGATGCACACTGACCAGACAGACCCGCTGCGATCTGACCGCTAAAATGGCAGCAACATGCATCTACGTTCACATTTAACTCAGTTTAGTAATACAATGGAGATGATTCAACCAAAAGATCCTAATCTACCGTGGATCATGTAAAGCTGCTGCTTTTGTTTTTTTGTGTCTTTGACCATTGGACAGACACATATGTTGGACTGGATCTGATATTATGTGGATGAAAAACAAATTATATTTTGAGAACCTTTTATTCCTCAACAGAACATTTTGAGCTTTACGTCGCAAAAGGCCCAGTAAAATGTGGATTTTGTCTTTCTGAACTGGTGGCAGTGAACAATTATTAAATTATTACTTTATAGTAAAATTTTATTGCATATAGATAAGATGGTATAAAATGAAAAGATCAAATTTGGTGTCCCAGTGTTTGAATGAAGATGAGCTGTTCATCATGGTCTAAGCAGCATCCTGACAAAGTCTCTAATTTAGCATGGCTGCTTGAGCCGTGCATTGTCACACTGCACCTTTGTTCATTGTACTTGTGATGCATTCTTTTAGAGGCTTCCTTTGCCTTTTTGTCTTATATGGTTTTCTACTTGAAACCAAACAGACCCAACCTTGCTTCATTTTAATGAAAGAAAATATGATCTATTCTAAAACATATCACAAGATCATTACTATGGGATTAATGTACTTTCATTTCTGTTGTATATATTTGTTTGTTTCCTGTTTGACATGCCAGTCATTAATTGTGACTTTTTTTTCCCCCCTCTGGCATGTACACTATGATGTTGTCAAGATCAAGACCATCAAAATCTATTTGTTTTAAACCACTGGACATAACAGGAAAATCCTCAATGTATGATATTTGGACAACTACATACTTGGAAAACATACTTTTTCTGGAAAAACATTTGTATTCAAGAGGAATAATATATTGGTGCTGTAATAAATCAGAGGTTGCTCAAAGTATTTTGAAATCTCATTTACTGACGTGAACGCTAAATTTAATCCAAGTGCGTGATCAAGATGTATTGCTCAAGTTCAGCTTGTAAACAGGTGACAGATAGGGAAACTTAAGTTCAACAGTGTTTTTATTTCTCGTTTGAGAAAATACTGTTTCAGACATTTTTTGTTTGGTACTATTAGCTTTGTCACAGGCTTTAAAAAACACATTTCTCTTTTACTCTGCGTACATGATCTAAGAGACTACATAGTATTTTATTCTATAATGTTCTCACTGTAGACCACTAAGGAACAATTGCATTAAAGCAGTAATGCCTTCTGAACAATATAAAGCTCTACAGAGCTGTTAAATTAAACCTTCTCAATTACTATTAAATAACTTTTCCATAAGCACTCCAAATAAATTAAAATGACATGTACAAAGTTTGTCATTAATTTACATTTCAGATTTTAAAACACATCTGTGCATATTTTCTACATGCATTTATATTTACACAGTGATCGCCACCCACAATTACAAGCTTGTCAACAAACATATCCTTTCTTTAAAATAAACGGCACGTTAACTTAAAGACACTAAATAGATGCTGGGTGTAAGCAGCGCCAAAGAAATGAATATTTTCATTCAGTGGCACCTCACAGTAGGTTAAAACCGCCACGGTAGTAAAACACCAGACACTCAGAGGTTGGAATCTGATAAAGACGAAAAGCATATATGATCACGCTAGAATGATTAACCAGCAGCTCTATGGGCAATAGAACTTTTTTGTGCATATCCCAAGTCCAGAAATGTATCCAAGTAAACAGTTAGAAAATGCATTCTAGCACAAAGTTCCTGAATTGTACTGCCCGAACACTGGTGCATTGGCAACATAAGTGATACGATCACCTCACATTCAAGAAAACATTTCAACAAAGAAATAAGTGCAATTACAATAAGTGAATTTAAAACATTCTTAGAAATCTTGGTTGAATGAGAACGTTGAAAGTTAACCAGGTTTGATTTATGATGGTTATGGAGGATAGGAAAACATTAAATTAAAAAAAAAAAGAGCTTATGAATCTGCCTGTCACTGGTATAAAAAAAAACAAACATCTGAATGTTATGAACGTACCTTCATTGGTATCTTACAGTCAGTTTAGACAAACATTTAATAGAAGTCTTTTATATAAAATTTGAGGGGTTAAAGGTTGAGTTTTCCTTCACGTGGCTCAGGTGTGTCATGGCCCTGTCGTACGCCATGTGCACAGACTTCCGCACATTCGGTTTCTTGCCTTCCATCAGACGCAGCCTGTCTACAGTGTCGTCAATGCCCATGTGATGGAGCTTGTCCAATGGCAGCCACTGCCTGATTGTCAATTAATAATAAAACACTGACTTCAGCAGACCTAAAACAGACTTTGAAATGTGTTTCGTGAAATGCACGTTTCTCCTTACCAGGTTCTTTTTGTATCAAAAAACAGCACAAGAAAGAGCTTCTCCTCGGTCTCCTCCTGTCTGCGTTTACCCAGATCCAAAACATCTGCTGGAGGCACCGGGATGGGAACGCCGTTGTGAAGAATTCCTTCCCGGGGCATATTAGGATTGACAATCTGTTGAAAAGCATCATTACTTTAGGCTAGGATAGGCTGGATATACTAAATCATATATTCAAGTGTCTCATGTGATCCTTACCATTGCAGGGTATGAGGGGTACCCACGACATTTTGCCCAAACCAAGGTAAGAGGTTCCATCTCAGAAGTTTCTTTGCCTACAAAGGTAAAGGCAATCGATCAAAATGAAAAAAAATTGATCAAAACAATTTAAAGAAGAGCAATATACACTGAACAAAATTATAAACGCAACACTTTTGTTTTTGCCCCCATTTTTTGTGAGCTGAACTCAAAGATCTAAGACTTTTTCTATGTACACAAAAGACCTATTTCTCTCAAATATTGTTCACAAATCTGTCTAAATCTGTGTTAGTGAGCACTTCTCCTTTGCCGAGATAATCCATCCACCTCACAGGTGTGGCATATCAAGATGCTGATTAGACAGCATGATTATTGCACAGGTGTGTCTTAGGCTGGCCACAATAAAAGGCCACTCTAAAATGTGCAGTTTTACTGTATTGGGGGGGTCCGAAAACCAGTCAGGGTCTTGACCACCATTTGCCTCACGCAGTGCAACGCATCTCCTTCACATAGAGCTGATCAGGTTGTTGATTGTGGCCTGTGGAATGTTGGTCCACTCCTCTTCAATGGCTGTGCGAAGTTGCTGGATATTGGCAGGAACTGGAACACGCTGTCGTATACGCCGATCCAGAGCATCCCAAACATGCTCAATGGGTGACATGTCCGGTGAGTATGCTGGCCATGCAAGAACTGGGATGTTTTCAGCTTCCAGGAATTGTGTACAGATCCTTGCAATATGGGGCCGTGCATTATCATGCTGTAACATGAGATGATAGTCGTGGATGAATGGCACAACAATGGGCCTCAGGATCTCATCACGGTATCTCTGTGCATTCAAAATGCCATCAATAAAATGCACCTGTGTTCGTTGTCCATAACATACGCCTGCCCATACCATAACCCCACCGCCACCATGGGCCACTCGATCCACAACGTTGACATCAGCAAACCGCTCACCCACACGATGCCATACATGCTGTCTGCCATCTGCCCTGTACAGTGAAAACCGGGATTCATCCGTGAAGAGAACACCTCTCCAAAGTGCCAGACGCCATCGAATGTGAGCATTTGCCCACTCAAGTCGGTTACGAACTGCAGTCAGGTCGAGACCCCGATGAGGACGACGAGCATGCAGATGAGCTTCCCTGAGACGGTTTCTGACAGTTTGTGCAGAAATTCTTTGGTTATGCAAACCGATTGTTGCAGCAGCTGTCCGGGTGGCTGGTCTCAGACAATCTTGGAGGTGAAGATGCTGGATGTGGAGGTCCTGGGCTGGTGTGGTTACACGTGGTCTGCGGTTGTGAGGCCGGTTGGATGTACTGACAAATTCTCTGAAACGCCTTTGGAGACGGCTTATGGTAGAGAAATGAACATTCAATTCATGGGCAACAGCTCTGGTGGACATTCCTGCAGTCAGCATTCCAATTGCACACTCCCTCAAAACTTGCGACATCTGTGGCATTGTGCTGTGTGATAAAACTGCACATTTTAGAGTGGCCTTTTATTGTGGCCAGCCTAAGGCACACCTGTGCAATAATCATGCCGTCTAATCAGCATCTTGATATGCCACACCTGTGAGGTGGATGGATTATCTCGGCAAAGGAGAAGTGCTCACTAACACAGATTTAGACAGATTTGTGAACAATATTTGAGAGAAATAGGCCTTTTGTGTACATAGAAAAAGTCTTAGATCTTTGAGTTCGGCTCATGAAAAATGGGGGCAAAAACAAAAGTGTTGCGTTTATAATTTTGTTCAGTGTAGTTTAAGGTTTTTGTTGTACTCACTTGCATTAGAAACTCCATTCTCCTCCTCACCAACAGGAACTTTGCTGAGAGCTGGTTTACCACGACTGCGTTTTGGAGGTGAGGAACTGCAGAAAACATTAGAAGACATACGGTTTTAAAATATAAAGCTCTTCCTTGTAATAAGCACCTTGAACACGTGGTATCAGGTATCAGGTGATCCAATCTCAAGTGGGCGGTGCTATTACAGGTGTAAAATCCCAGTCATATAACTGCTTTCCATCCACAAACTTTTATGTGAGTTTTGGATTGCTGCATGAAATTCCTGGATTTAAAAAAAGGAAATATAAAATGTGCACACTCATTTGAGGTGGATAGATATTCTATTCAGCAAGAAAACATGAACATAAATGTATATAAAATTTATAATTTATGAAGTAAATTAAAAGAAATACATTTTAGGCCATTAATGTTTGTAAAACATTTTGCTTAATTTGCAAATATAGTGTTGTGTTCAAAAGAACAAAACTATCACTTTTGGGGAAATTGATACAAAATATTATGGCAACTGAAATAGAATGTTTGTAATGAGATTACATGTCAAATGATGAAGGGAAAAAGTATATTTTGCTGTGACACTGATGCCACAGGTGATGCATCTAGTAATGAAATTAGACTTTAATTAGCAATTGAGATGCACTTTAATGTACACTAGTATTCAAAAGTTAAACAGTAAAAACATCGTGAAATATAATTACAGTTTAAAATAACTGACTTCTATTTTAATATAGTTTCAAATCTAATTTATTCTTCTGATGACAAAGCTGAATTTTCATCATGCATTACTGTAGTCTTCAGTGTCACATTATCCTTCAGAAATCATTCTAATATGCTGATTTGCTGCTCAAGAAACATTTCTTAATATTAGCAATGTTAAAAACGGTTGTGCTGCCTAAGGTTTCTCTGGAAATGGTGATACTTTTTTTTCAGGATTCAGGGTTCGAAAGAACAGCATATATTTGAAATAAAAAAACCCACAATGTGACTGTAATCAGTGATCTGTCAAGGCTGATCAGATGATTGCAGACAGATGTTAACACCGAATCTAAACTGGGACTCTAGTGACAGCATTCAGAACGCTGACAGCATCCATTACCTGCGCGCTGGGAAGGTGGGTGTGCAGCTTTCTGAATCTGATGAGTTGCCACTGTGTCTCTTGAATCCATTTGTGATGCCTAAATAAAGAGCATTAGAGTACTTTAGCATATTAAACACATCGTGGTGGACAGCACTTAAATCACTGCTCAATAAACTTGAGTAACTGCCTTCCAGTACCGTTTTCTTCAGGTGGAGAGTGGGTCTTTTCACCTTCGCCGTCCGAGCATGTACTCAGTCCTCTGGATCTCAGCTGGTGAGGGGATGGAGGGGGTGATTTTGGGGCTGACAGTAATTTGGCTGGTGAGGTCTGCTCCGGTGATACATCATTTTCAGCTTTGCTGACTCCATTTTGCAATAAAACGGGCTTGTCCTTTGTCAGTCTGGTTCCATTTTTAGCTTTCTTGAAGAGAATCGATGTCCGACGACCTACACCCATCTTGGGCGAATCGAATGAGCTCTCTGTGGAGGAAACTCTGATCACTGCATCCTCCTGAGTGCTGGGGTCCTGCTCTTTTGTATGGAAGTTCTCGTCATCTTCTAAAGACTGATCGTGATTTTCTTTCAGGCCTCTTTCTTTTCCTTTTGCCCTACGTTTTCTGCTGCCAGGTTTATTTGACTCAGCTGGAGTGGTGGTCCGTCCCGTCTCTAGGCAGAACATAGGCGGGTTTGGTGGGGCATCTCCAGGTAAAGGTGAAGAGGCCGGACAAGTGGGTTCCTGCACTTTTTGCGATGTCGATTTCTTTAGGTCTTCAACCATGGAAAGAAATTAATGATTACCTTAAAGTTGCACATAAATCATGAGGTTTGAATTAAAAACAATCATCATCTGTCACTTGACGTATTGAGTAGGTTTTCTACCATGGTCTATTGTGGAAGCCTATTTGTGCCTCAAAAAAAAAAAAAAAGCTAACTCTGAGAGTTTGTTGTTATTCTTAACTAAAATCTTCTATTGAAATTTTTATAAAATAAATCAAATAAAATAAAATATTAAATGAAAAAACCTAAACTGACAAATTAAACTCGCAGCTAACTGAAATAATTGAAGTTGAAGTACTACAATTACTCAAACTACAACTGAAACAGATTATTTTAAAGCTAAATAGTAAAAATTATTAAAAAAAGAAATGATAAAAACACTAAAATGAAAAAAACAAAAATAAGGAAAAAAACTAATTTAAAATATAAAAAAAATACAATATTATGATTATACTTATACTGTACAATATTATGAATATACTGATTGCCAGATATAATGTTGCAACACAAAATATGCAGTCATAAATATGAAAAATATTTGCAAATTTTCTTCTTTTTTTTTTAAATGAGGCACAAACGGTCTTCCATAAAATATAGACTCTGGTGGAAAACTTAAATATATTATGGCATCCATAATATTATTTTTACTTCCCTGAAAATTATATAGCACATAAATTATACAGCATGAAATTCTGTGAATAGCAGAATTTTTTCAGGCATTTATTTACACATCCTCTGGACCTTGTTTACTTTGCATTACCTGTGTTGGAGGTTATGTAATCCATCTTCTCCTTTGCCTTTCTTTCTTTGCTCTTTTCCTCCTTAATTTTCCCATTTAGCAGTCGTGAGTTGCGGGCCTGATGGCTGATTTTGTGACGGAGGCTGTTAATTTCTCTGCGCAGCAGGCGCATGCGTTTTGTGCGACCTCCGCTGGTGCGCATAGATGCCACCAGATCCAGTTTGTCCAGCAGGGTTTTCAGCTGGTCCTCAGGACACATGTGCACACGATTTTCAGGTTCCAAGAGCAAGTCAACTGTAAATTATTTGATAGAAAGGAAAAAAATTATGATTAATACTCTGGCATCGTGGGCTACATTTATTGGGTTTTTTGATTCTTTCTGAAGTTTTAAAATGACATGAAGGCAAGCATATAATGACAGAATTTACATTTTTTAATCATGTCATTAAAAGGCTATACACTATTTTGGGGACCTTTGGTATTGGAAAGAAGCACATCTAAATGTTCACCTTCATCCCACCAGGAGACTGTGGCAATGTGTGTGTTGGGGTTTTCTGGCAGGTGTATGCCTGTGCTGGGATCAAGTCCAATGCTGAGAGCCTGGAGTTGGGCGTGTCTCAGAATAGCTCCGCCCACCTCCCAAAGTTGCATGGCAGCTTTGTGGAACACTGTGTCATTGGAGTTGTATCTCAGACAGTTGGA
>JAFVLL020042048.1:0-10554 GCA_021397915.2 Tor tambroides
TGCATCTCTCTGTGGCTGGGTCCTGCTCTATTAGACATGCAGGAATGTTAACATCATTATGCATTATTCTGAGTGTCTGTCTGTGCTTTCACACCCCCCTCCTCTCTCTCTCTTTCCATTCGCCATATTGTGTCTGAGGAGAGGCCCAGACGTGTGTGTGCCACAGACTAACGCAGTATTGTGTCTCCTGTCTGGGGATGGGCATTATTTTAACGGTCTTTCATGTGCCGGTGCACACAAATCACTGATCTTTTCAGAAATGGAAGAAGTGGCAAACACACGCATACAGACAACCACACCAAATCACACACATTTAGAAATGGTATTAATGCTCTACACATGCCTTGCAACTTATACTCAGGCTAGGTTGTCGCACGTTTAAAGAAAAGCACAAACAAAAGTGTGCATGCGATCCAAAAATGGAGTAGAAAGACAGACAAAAAAATAAATCAACATATTGAATTACATATCATTGTTAACGATATGTTTTCTAAAGTAACTAATATTACACTCACGTGAGGGTTTACTTATGCAGCTTCATACAAAATGTAATCAGCTGTGACGATCATCAAGTCCCATTTTCAGACTGTTAATGGGGAGGGGCTTTTATATTTGCAATATTTCTCTTTGGGAATAATGAAAAGCCAGCGTGACACTTATAAATTGTCTAATTCTGATCAAGCTAAAGCACTGACCCCATTTTTTTCTAACTCAATTTTATTAGGCTGAAAAAAATCAGTTTGAAATTCACTACCTAGATTTTAAGGGGAAGAAATTATTTATCTATTATTAATTTCTTTAATGAAATCTCTATACCTCTATTCTTAGCCTAACAATAAAATGTCTTGGGTTTGGTTATTTAACACCTCTAGGTATTACACTAACAATTCTTATCTCATTGATATATTATTTTATCAATATATCGACAGTGATATTATATCATCACTTCTAAAGCATTGCATTGAAAAAAGGACTATAATACACAGTCAAAAATGTCAAAGGAGATGATAAAGGAAGCAGCAATGAGCAAAACTTATGTATAATAAGAGGTCGGAGGGTTTATGCAAAGGATTTAAATTAATATGCATGACTTTTTTTTTTATATCTTTTAACCTCAAATCTGGCATTCCGGTGGAATTTTTAAAACAATGTACCCCAAGAATATATATGTATATGTAAACATTCAGTGTATTTGCTGTGAACCTCCACTACAGCCTCTTCTCTGCTTCCCCTCTCAACTCCTCCCCCTTGCTGCTTGAAATCTGCATACATTTGCATGGCATTACCATGCGCATATTCTTTGTTCTGAGAGGGAAAGGATGATGCGGTTTACAAGCACATTGCACATTGCTGCTATGAACTCCGCTTGAAGACTCTTGGATATTTAATGAATGAAAAAATGCTTCATCATCTGTAGCTGTGAACGGCTAACTAGCTTTTTGAAAATGAGACAAAAATAAAAAAACATTAAAAGACTGGTTATATAAGAGACTGGGTGCTGTAAATTGTAGGAGGTAGGGATTGTTCAATGAATCATATTACTTCTCAGATTTAAAATATTTCTATTATTATTTCTATTATTAATAAGACCTAAATCATGACATGCATATTTTCACACGCTATATCTTGTTTTGTTATACTGAAATGCGCTTGAACAGCGCCCAATACAGATTTAATTTTTACGACACCACATGCATTCAAACATGTCACATAAAACACAGCGATACAGGACATTTGATACACAGAAGAAACATCCTGTAAACTGACATCTATTGTCCTCATGGGCTCTTCCCTTTGTGCCGCGGCCAACTGTAATCATGCAAACGCAGGCGCCAGACTTCATTAGCTCCTCAGGGCCAACGCTAATCACACCACAGCAAGGTACAAGAGAGGAGGGGCCACAGAGTATGCATAAAACAGCCGGGCATCGCCTGTGTGCTGCTGATATACAGGTATAGTGTACTGATAGCATGCATGCTAGCACTAACTGCTCTTTTTTTCTAGTGTTTTTTCCCCCCTTATATTTGCAAACTTTGCTAGTCAGCTTTCCAAGTATGCATATTCAGAGTTTATAAAGTAAAATGTAAAATTAAAATATGCACTGGCTGGGTGTGAATACATATTATAATGAATGAAAAAGAAAGGAAAGAACTTGAAAAGTGCATTTGAAAAAGTAAGACAATAGTACCCAAATATAGTTCATGTGCTTATGAAGCTCCCTGTATGTTTGATTTAAAACTGACAGAAATAATGAGAATCAAGACTTTTGTTTTTGAGACCAGCATGCTTTGTTACAACTATATAAATCTGTCAGATAAAATAACACCAAGAATTGTACAAATATACTTATGGGCTATGATTAGGGTTGCTTTTTACATTTGGATTAATCTGATAACTCACCTCATATTGGTTTATCATTTGATAACACTGATGCCAGTTTCCTCCCGTTCACTTCCATTGGGTAAGTAATGGTCACATTTTTTTTTTTCAGCCCTGCAACACAAAGGAAAAAAGGAAATATTGACTAAATCGCTGAACATGTTAAATCTGTTTTATAGTCCGAATCAAGTGAATATCCACCTGTGTTTAATCACATAAATGAAGTAAGAATGTTCCATAAATGATTTCATACTTTCATGAATTGGCAAATGATTTGTGTGTGTTGTGCAGGTACATTTTTACACGTATATTTTTACGTGCAAACTCTCTGTCTGTGAATTTTAATTTGAACATACCCTAAACAGTTCACTGAAAAAATGTCAAATTGGACACAAGGCGGCAAAAAACAAAAACAACCAAAAAAAAAAAAAAAAAAAAAAGAAACACTATGGAACATTATACAACTGAACAATATGCTGTAAAGTTTTTGTGTGTGTGTGTGTGTGTGTGTGCGTGAGCGTGTGCATGAATCTCAGAGCAGTATTGTCATGTTGCTGTGTCTATGGCATATGCAAATATGTGTTCATTTAAATGACAAAAACACATATTTACTGCCTTCCATCTCTGGATGTCCAGAAAGACAGTCTGCCCATGGGTTGCTGCAGCTGGTGTAACCAGCATTGCATTTACCTGGAGGGGGGTTCACCACTGGTGACTTTTCAGATGAAATGACTCTCTGTTTCAAACCATGCCTCTGTATGGGAGAATACTGGCAGAGGCTGCATGACTGTCACCTCAAAGTATGTCTCTGGCCAGCAGAGCCCGAGATCTCTGCAGCTATGCATTCCCTAGAGTCACACACACACACTGTACTGCTCTGCTCTACTGTCACACTGATCCAAAGCATAACATTATATTTATCTCTCTACATATTTAGGCATACACACACACTCATTTTCAGCTCTGTAGTTTGCAGATGTTGACAGCTTAACAGGGATTGATTGGTTTCTTGATTTGTTCAGCAAGAAGTAAACATGCAAAATAACACATCTGCTACACATACTGCTGGAGGGCTACAGCATTTCAAGCCAAAATGTGTATATTTTTATACCATTAGCTCTAAGCTTAATCAAACTGTATTACGAAATATGTATTTTTGGGCATATTCCTTAGCCTAAGAGATTATTGTTTTTCAGTATACTACAACACAATAAAGATGACTCCTCTGAACCATATAGGTTTCAAAAAAGCTTCTTTTTTGTAAACCTGTGCATTCTGTGTTATCTACAGAAACACTCAAAGAGCGGTGTAGGGCCATGTCCATATAAAGGTAGTCCTCTCCTGACACATGTCAGAGGCAGAGTGACAGCTGTCGGCTTTTATTAAGCCTCTGTGTCCGTATGGCTTGAGCTTTTGACTTAGTCACTGCTGCTATACAATGCATCCTGCAATGTATTTTTTTTTTTTCACATGGGCTAATAATATTTTATTACATTTTATTTGTACCTACAAGCACCGTAGATGTTTTTGAGACTTTTTAATCCCCTCTCACTTTCATAAACCCTTATAAGACTTAAAATAGGTTTATTATAGCATTACAAAAAAGAAATATTTTTTGTGCCCCTCTCATGTCATAAGCTCTTACAAGACTTGAAAGATGGTTATTATAGCATTACAAATAAATAAAAATGAATAATTTGAGCAAATACAATATCTCATGGTCCAATTACATTAATACCTGAGTATTGCTTTGGGTATTGTTTTCTATGAGTCGATCTTGACAGCTCTTTTGCTGAATGTAAATGTAAAAAAAGGCAGAAACAAAAAGCAAATTCCAATGAAAAAATATAAATTTATTTTCAAAAAAGCACATCATAATCATTGCTTTTGCAAAATACAGTGATTTCAACTCATTTGTGAGAATGTTCTCTCTTGGATCCTCAGATTAAAGTCACAATTGAATGCTTCTGTTTACAATACAAACATGTATACTGCTTCAAAATGATAGCATAATAGCACACTCTATGCAAAGAAGTTACTGTACAACCCATATCTTTGGAATATCACACACTGATGTTATTCAGTACATTCAGAAAAACCTTCACAGATAGCATTAATTAAGCTGAGCAGCTATGCCAAAAAGCTAAGAGTCTCCATGTGCTTGTATCGCCTGCAGTACAGTGAAACCAAGGTCCATTTTTGCTCTTGATGTTGGCAGTGTTTGAGTCATCCCATCCCCCACCCCCTCTCTCCACACCCTCAGCGTCTGCGCTCACTGGATCCCTCTGCCAACACCTCAGTCCTGACAATCAGTGGCTACTGGACTATATATGAAGGCCGACTGCTCTAGCATGGAGCCAGGTATGATTCCCCAGCTGACAGTCTGCATCACATCTGATGGCTGAGAAGCAAGAGCTCCCTCACACACACACACACACACACACACACACACACACTCATAGCTGTATACTTCACGGATCATGACCAACTACAAACAAAAACACTTAGGAACGATCATGCATACGAGCGTTCACAAACACAGTCCACACCTTCTTACACACATACAACCACATTGGTGACTGGTTATAAATACATCTCTGGGGAATAGCTCAGGATATTTTTTGTGATTGTACAATGACAATTTTCACTGATCCGATCACAAGTGGACGATGCTTAAAAGAGGTCTAAAATGTTTTAATCTTGTCCACTTTTGACCACTTCCAGAGGTACTCAAAATTGAACCGGATTGCTTTCACAGTGTAGACGTTGAATACGTTTGAATAGCCACAAAAGACCTTATACATGGGACATGTTGTGATAAATTCACTAGAACAAGCGATTCAAACTTTGCTACACTGTACCAAAACACACGGATTGTGACCAAAAATTGTATCTGCGTTCTTTATCCTTTCAATTTGTTTCTAGGTTTTGTTTAGTCAATACTATTCATACAGAATGTCTCAAGGAAATCCACAAAGAAATGGTCACAGGAGACACATCTGAAATGCATTTTAATACCTGGTGGAAACAGTATGTGTCTTGGCTGACCACTTGTGATCGGATCACTGAAAACGCATCTTAATACCAGGTGGAAACAGGGCCTTTTCAATTTCAGTTGAACAAAAAAACATCAGTCCAGCTGTGGATAATGCTTTGTGTAGCCATGTGGCACAAAACGACTGTGACTATGTGAATGATTGTTGCCTATGGTCTATATTGTTGTCCTTTTCATATACGCCACCAACCTTTACGCTTTCTTATCTCATTTCTCAACACGTTTAGTGCAGGAGATACTCTCGTTTCCTTCCATTAACCACTGACAGGCTGAGTCTAAAACATGCAGGAATTTAATTACATTCGGTCGGCTCTCATAACGACTGTCTGGTTGCGGGGGGGTTGAGGTGGAGGTAGGTTGCACACATCAGGTATAAGTGTGTGTGTGGGTGGGTGGGTGCAAGGAGGAGGGAGTTTTGCTGACACCTCTGTTGCCCACTTTCACGCTAATTAACACTTCTCAGATACCGGGTGACGGCAGTCTACATGACAGGCTCAAGAGGACATTTGCACAGACCTTTAGTCTCTGAACAATCTGTTCAGATAAAGGTGCGTGCGATACTTGCGACAAACGTGTGTGCGGGAGTATAATATATACACATGCACAAATACCTAACTGACAGCAACAAATGCACACACTTGAAACGGATCTCCACTGATGCCACCTCATTATGCCATCCCTGCTGGTCACCATCTTTAGAAAGTCATTCAGTAACTCTGTCCGAACCAGGATAACACAGTACCATGGCGGTGTGATTCATGTAACTGTCCGTTCTCCATGAGAATGCCTCACTACCACTCTGCACTATAATATCATGTCTTTTTGATGCTTTCCTCCACACTGAATTCAAAGGAAGCCCATCACTCTATGACAGCCGATGTCAGTCCTGCTGATGGATGCATGTAGCACATTTCAACATGAGAATGTGCGTAAAATTTGCACTTTGCTTGGCCTACTATTATTAGATGGTTGATCATCATAAATGTGAAGCTCTGTGTTCTACGCTTCTAATTACGGTTTTAGTATATATTTGCAAGTGTAACGCGCATGCGCCATCATGTGAGGCTTCTATGCAAGTGTTCCATATGTTTTTGTGCGTCTGTATGGGGGTGATATACAAGGAGGTAAGCATTAAGAGTCATTTCTAGCACTCCTGCCTCGGCAGTGCCAAGAGGATGCGCGAGATGAAAGGTAATGCAAATGGAAGTGTCATACAGCGAGTTCCATTCCAGACAGCCACCTTTGAAATAATTAAGACAGTGGAATGGAGTGGAGCCCAAGTGAGGAATAGCAATTCCTCTGAGTGACTCCTTCTAAAGACAACGAGCAACCAGGCACAACACTGCTGCGCAAATGTTACGACAGCATGTTTGTTAAATTCGCCTAAAGGGTATTTTAATGTTAATTTCATGATTTCTGTCAAAGGGACATCATTTTAAATTAATTATGACCTTTTTACGATAATCGAGATGGTTATTAAATGTAATCAAATTCAACACAATCATACTGAAACATGTCAAAACGCATTAAACGTACAAGAATCTGGCTTTCTTTTTAGCCTTAGCCAAGGGCCACAATTCCACGTAGAGCAAATAAATATTCATCCAGAATTTTCTAATCGCGCATGGCTAAAGATGAATACAAAGTGAGTGAAATGCAAAGGATTCCATGCTGTGTTGGAATATGGTGCATGTGTTGTGCCGGATAAGTACAAGGCTTGCCACAAGCAACTCGCATATGTAGCTGACAATAGTGGGGCGGGTTTATGCATGCAAATGGGTTTCTTGACATGCACGTTGCCAGCGACGCCAGCTAATTTCATAATTGGCGAGCGTGATTATGTGAACGCGGTGGAACATGCGAGGCGGGCTTGTAATCAAGCGCGTGCCAGCGGACATTTTAGGTCTATCCTTTTCGCATGCTCACCACTGCTAAATTCTTTAAGATGGTGGCACCTTGAAGGAAATGCTACTGCGCTGACGGAGCCCAGCCCACCTCCTCCCTACCCAGAGTCTGCAATACGATTCTAGTAAGATTGTGGGGCACCCTTCGCCTACCCCACCAGCATGATAAATTTTTAATTCCCACGTCACTAATAAGCATATTAAGCTGAGGGTCTGGAGCTTCCGCATATATGCATGAGTCCGCATGCATTAAATTTGCATAGAATCGAGTGATTCAAATGTACGTATGCTAACGTGCAGTACTTCACTGTGCAACATTACTGCCATGTATGACAAATGCTGCCTTTGGATTGCAACCCATGTTTTTGGAGACACAAAAAGGAATCTCTGCTCAGATTTTCTAAGAAATGAGGTGGCACAAGCCTAATTACACTGATTTCACCTGAACTGATTATCACGATCAAAATACTAATGGTTTTTCAGCAAACAAACTCGCTATACAGCCATATTTGAACTGCATTATTCACTCAATAGGTTCTTTCAAACAAATTATATAAAAACTGTTAAAACGTAAAAATGAAAATGAAAAATTATTTTGTTGCAATTAATGATCAATGTAAGCTTTAAATGATATATTTTTGGAAATACTACTGCCAAGCTTCTCATTGGCATGACATGCATTATTTAGGCTCTTTCAGCTGATTTGAGTTTTGAGGGGTATTTGAGATACAGTTATTGACTTATTTATAGCTCTGAGAATTTGCATAATCTAAATTCAGCAGACAACAGACATGCTCAGTCAAACCGCTGCAGTTAACGCCACTAACGCATACGGTGTCACAGTGCTGTTATTGCACAGATTGCTTCTGGCTTAGAGTAAAAATAATGTTATTCAGTCTTGTGCCATTTTATAACTGTCATTATCATGCTATATAATATTACCAATTACATACATTGCCAGATATACTATACTGTATAATACACAATGACAGATTTTTAACAAAATCAACAGTAGCATTACACAATAAATCAAATCAATAATTCAGCCGTTTCAAAAAACTTACTCGTACCGAACTGATTTTGAGGTGTTAAGGTCAAGATTGAACTACTGTATGAACTATGACATTTTAACCATTGCAATTTGTGAGAATTTACTCATGTTACTAAGGGTAATATATCATATTAAAAGAAAATATTTTGACTTTTTTGCAATCACTGTACTGCTTCTAAATCTTGACACTGAGGTTAATTTGCTCCATGAATCATGCTGCAGGGTTGTTATTTGAACTATTTGAACATTCTGGCTCAAGACCTGCCTGCACCTTTGAGATGTCAATGGGCTGTGCGTTGACTCTGATAAATCAAGATCTGAGTGTGAGATACCAGATTGGTGCTGAAACATTGATATACACAATTACACACACAAATCATGACAAATCTGAATGCAAACATGCACACATACATTAAAATGCCTTCTCAATACCTTCACAGATCCACATCCACACAAGTACATACATGCATAGAGAATCTTCCACTTACTAACACACAAACACACACATATATGGAACCTGTCCTGCTTTTGCACATTGCCATCATACGCATGTGAGATCACCCCTTGTTGCCACAGCGACTCCAACCAGCGGGAACAACACTGTACATGTGACCTGGTCGAGAAGAGGCGGGTCTACAGGATGCTCTGTGCCAACATGTATCTGCTTGTTTAACATCACAGCACATTTTATGGCACTTTATTTCATTCGTTTTTAGGAAGTAAACTTACACATGCATGTAAGCTTACTGAATCTAGAATTTCTTCTTAAGAATCAGTGTGATATAGATGAGAAAGAGAAAAATACTGCACTTATATCATCACAACACTGTAAAAAGTATCAATATGCTGCAAATGCTTAACTAAATGCCACTTTATGTATCAAACAAAAATTTAATTTGTGGGACATACAATCTGAAAGTAAACCTAAATGTTGTCTGAAAATTGTGTGACTTCTCTGATCTGCACCCAGGGACTAAAAGCTTAACCTTTTTCTGTTTCTGCTCTATGTTTGTGGAATGCTCTTCCTTCAGTGATTAGACACTCTCCAAGACTGGACTGTTTTAAGAAGTCTTTAAAGACTCATCTTTTTAAAGCTGTTTATTATAACTGAGTGTACTTTGTTATTACTGTTTTGTTATTATTTTATGCAGCTGTAGCACCTTTTTGAATTCAGTGATGGGATCACAAACATTGCTGAAAAACTCTTCAATCTCTCTGTAACCTCACGCTGTTCCAAAAAAAAAAAAAAAAAAAAACCCTAACCCTAATCAAATCCAATTTCTTCTTCTTGTGTCCCACCATCTTTAAATACGGCTAGTTATAGGTGCTATTTACATTTGCATCTATAATTATTTTCTCTCCAAATGCATTTTCATCAAAGTGAAGAAAGAGCATAGCCAGTTAACAATTAACTAAGCATGAATCTGGGGACACAAGTTAAAAACTAAACAGGCTAAGCATCCAAAGATTAAACATATTTCAAATTAGAGGAAAACAAAATATATTCAAGGAAATGTCAATGTCAGTTGCCCAAATGCTAACAAGTCAATGAGATGAGCACAGTATTAAAGACAACTGTGTAAAAGCGCCATGAAGGGGTTGTGACTGAGAACAGGTGGAGGATGTGGAGTAGCCAAAAATATGAAGATTGCTTGCCCAATGAATACTGATAAGCTGCCATGGTCGCCATGGTTATAGTATTCAGCCAATTACAAGACAGCAATATGCCTGAACTGTCTAAGACACACACATACACACACAATAGCAAACGGCTCATTCATAGAGCTGCAGGCAGCCAGCCTACTACATAAAAATTAATATTCAAAAGGAACCTTGGAGTTCACCTCAATCTAGACCCTATATCATGTAAACATGCTGAATATTTAGTTAAAGCTCAGAGTGAATACACTTACGCGTCTTTGCTCATTTCCATAAAAACCTCCAAAAGAGAGACTATATTTTAAAATTAAGATATCATTTAGCAGGTGTAAATCCTCAAACACAAAAAAATAATAATACATGAAATATTAAATATGTGTTTTATATGTTACAAGTTAAGGCACTGGCTTATAGCATGCAGCGCTGCCTTCTCTATAGTATCACTGATATTCTTGAAAAAACATGACCCATTTCTATCACTCAAAGCATGTGGTTTTGCAGTAATG
>JAFVLL020042051.1:0-114395 GCA_021397915.2 Tor tambroides
AGAGAGAGAGACAAAACAATCAAATATCCGATTGAATGAGAGAGTGTGTGTGTGTGTGTGTGTGTGTGTGTGTGTGTGTGTGTGTGTGTGTGTGTGTGTGTGTGTGTTGGAATAGAGGGTGTGGTGTGTATGTGTTCGCTTGTGTCTCCGGCTGCGCAGGTGTGTTTGTCCATTTCCTCTGTAAGGATGCTGGAATGTCAGGAAAGCTCATTGTACTATTTGCTTATTCAAATTCAATCAAACAGCTGTGCTGAGAGGGAGGGGAGATGAATGTGATCATCAGGCTGATCGCTCGTGAGCTGGAAGTCTACCTGTGAGCCAAACTGAATGGGAAAAACACAATCACCCATTGGCTGGTACCATTAAACACATTTATAATGCTGTGGCAGAAAAGAACTGCCCACCGTCAAAAAACACTGATCACTGATTTGTACCTTTTTTACACACACAAATACACAAAAAGTAGCATTGTACTACCATGGGTTTTTGAATATGTAAATACATAAACGCAGGTATGAATATGAATATGGTGGTCATCATTCAGTACCATAACAGGGAAGGTGTTGGTTAGTTGCCACTGATTCCTTAAAATCATCTGAACGTTTGTACTCACGAGTTACACTATTATGAAGACATTAACATACAAAAAATTGATTGATTGACTGATTGATTGATTGATTGATTGAAACCATATGTTCAACATTTGAATTTTATATATATGAATATTTCAACATATGAGAGGCTGATATGGGATATTTTGATATAAGACTAAAAAAAATATTTAAAGTTAATCCCACTGACTGTTTCATTAAAAAAAATAAACATTTTAAACAGGGTAAAATGGGAAGATTCACCATATGTTAAAACTTTTTTTATATTATACATATATTGATTTTAAAAATGATTATATCGTGCAAATGTGTGACCAATGGCAAGTGCTAGTTTTCTGTTATTTTTGTCTCATAAAACTATTTTTAATATATTACAGTGCCAATCAATCCCAATAAGTGCACAACATAACTTTAATGATTTATGCATGAACAAACAAACAAACAAACTCTCTGATATTTTATCTGCTGGTACTGTATATGGTGGGATTATATAGCATTATTCAGCCTTGGAAATATTCTTGTAGAGGCCATGACGTAAATATTTTCATTAGATTAAAGTGCAGAATTATATGCATCTGCAAAATTTGTCACGTACACATTGCATTATATACTACAAATTGAGATATTTAAGCAAGGTACGATGTATTAAATCAGACACATATGCACTGATATAACCCAATAATGTCTATCATATATACTGATAGACATTAGGAGTAGATTGTAGGAGGCTCAGGGCCGTTTTGGTGATATTGTTAATGGGTGTTCGAGGCTGTTCTCAGGACTGATGAGAAAGATAGAAAAGTTAATTGCACCCAGGCTGGAGCGACCCTTCCTTTGTCTGTATACAATACGTTTTTCATTTATAGTGTGGAGATCAGCGGTTATCTCCACCTCTGGATGGACAGCCAGAGAAAAACAATTGCGGATTCTCTCACACAATTTCTCCATCCAATTCCCAACCATGCATTTCTAAGCAAAATTAATTTCCGTGACTATCTAATAAATCAGAAACAAGCGATTGCTGTTGATGTCAATCCAGATGGACACAATGAAATCCCCCTCTCTGTTCGACACCGGTTTGCCCCTGGCTTTTCCTCTTTCTCCTCTCTTGTGCTGCGGACTGCTGCGTTACACAGATAGCGGGCTCTGATTCCTTTCCAACTAGATATTATGGGTGAAAATTCACAGTCTTGCATCAATCCAATAATATACATTCAAAAATGCACAGCATGTCTTCTCAAATGATTGTTGAAGCCAGTCTGCCAGCAGCACTTTATCATGGGATTATAATTATTCATGGCCAAATATTTTGTATTGCATGCTTCATTACACACGGCTTCACTTCAAAGGGAGGGAATTCAAAGTAGAGCACTATGGCATCATCCTCCCATGCAGTCTATATCATAAAACATACTGTAAGGCAACCTAAAAACATCTAAAGTTGTAAGCATATGAACTCTGTGCCACTCAACCAAGCCCTTCCTTTCAGCAGGTCTGTGGACGCGATTCAGGAATGCAGCAGGAACGTGGGGGAATAAAAGAGAGGTTAAACGATGCTGCCGTAACACATTGATCTGCCTCAGATCCAGAGTTAGATATCCCCAATCCCCCTGTCCACACCGCCATTACAGAATTAGCCTAACTGCTGCCTCACCATGGCTCAACAGAAAGGCCACACTGAATACTTCTCCACCGTCTTATTGATTTTCACGCCCAGAGACGCCCACTGAATTACAGGCCATTTTACAGGGAATTACACCAGTGCTGGAAACTTTACAGAGATATGGGTGTCAAGGATCAGTCACAGTACAGGCCCTGCAAACAGCAACTCTATCCAGCCTCTGCTTGAATCTCACACTGATCTTCCAGACATAAACAAAGCAGTCCAGAGACCAGCAGTATTGAACAATAAAGACAATAAAGTGAAAGTACCATTGCACATTTGTGCCACTAGCAGCAACCAATTTTAAAGTGCTGCTATTATGGATTTTCGAAAATTACCTTTCATGCAGTGTGTAACACAGCTCTAAGTGTATGAAAACATCCTGCAAAGTTTGAAATCTGAAAGTGCACCGTGTATAAAGTTGTTGTCTCTCAAAAGAAAGAGTCGACTCTGAATCATTGAAACGAGTTGTTTTTAAAATGAATCCCAAGCTTTTTCATGTTGACGTCAACATTAAATATTATCATATTGCCCACCCACATGTTGGTCTTTTCGAGTTGGTCTAAATGAAAATGCAAATTCATTCTTTGCCACTAGGTGCCCCTTTTGGAGCGTTAAAAGCTCATAAACGCTGCTTTGAATGAAATCGACCAGTCACCGCAGATTAGCATCACACAAAGGAGGGGTCTGGAAAAATGAATCTCTGAGCGAATCGTTTGGGAGTCGTTGAGCAAATAAGGTAAAAATAAATGCATATTATAAGAAAATGAAAGTGTTTTTTTTTTTTTTACTTTGCATGCATGTCAACCTGTTGTTGGGGACTCCCAAAACCAAAATATGAACCTTTCATAACCCATAATAGGGGCACTTTAAAAAAAGAATAATAACCATTGAGAAAAAGAAGTATGCTTAATTGCATTGAATGCACTTGTAGTGTACTTCAAATCTTATAAGTATATTTTAAAAAAGCTGCTTGCAGATAATATAATATAATATATAACAGCACACATTCCAATTATGTCAAATTACAAGCTTTATTTTAAAGTACATTTTAAATCATTATGCTTTAATAAACATTTGTCGTGCTTTAAAGATGTAGATTTACATGTACATGTACATTAAAGACTACATTCTGACAAATGTGTAATTACAAATATTTTTAAATACCTGACATACACGTTTCCATAGAAATTACATTAAAGTATATTTTAGTTTACCATAAATGCTTGTCAGTACATTCAGCAGTAAATACAGCAGTACAACCGTATTTCAAAGACAATAGAAGTAATTATAAAATTACATCGAAAGATGTAGTTGAGTTCTATTTCATTGGGTCAAAAACACTCTAAAGTTCAGATAGTTGAAATGAAAAAATGTAATACATTTAATTGCGATTAAAATGAAATCCAGTGCCCAAAAACATCACATTGAGTTTGCACTTAAGAATATTCTTTTAGTATATCATTTCTTTATTTATTTTATTAATGTTATGCTAAAGTACGCTAAAGTGTACTTTGTACTTTTTCTATTCAGAAAAACAGGTTTACTAAACACGAAGATTTTTCTATGTTGGGTCACTCAAACAAACTTAATAGCAATATGGGGTAATGTCTTAACAAAATAAAAAGGAATTAAATTATTATTCTAAGTAAACTTAAGTAATAACTAAGTATTAACACTATTATTTTCAGATATAACATTTAAAATACATTATATAATATTTTTTTATTTTTTTTATTTTAGTCTGTCTCTCACACAAAGCTATCATATAATTTCTTGAAATGAGCAGTATATGGACCACATTTGTGGTGCTTTGGTTGTCCGTTTTGGAGCTTGATTGCTCCTCATCAATGTACAGTACATACGTTTTCACTGGATTACTTAAAATAGCAGAGTGGTCATTCTTGAAAAGACATTTTTGTGTGTTTGTAACAACATAAGGATGAAATAAATTATAAATTATAGCAAAATTCTCTCTCCACATGCGATAGAAGAAAGTATTTTCACATTGAAAAAAGTGACATGCTTCACCTTTCAAGAAAGTTAAAGTAGGCATGAATTCATTGGCACTTGTCAGCGCCTCATCTTCCACTCATTTTTGGAAAGTTTCAACAGCAGTTAAGCAACAGACGCGTACATAATGGTGGCCATATGAGAAGTGCGGACACAGAAAACACAAATGTGTTTCCCATAAGCCTGGTAAAGGCTTTATCTGCATCATGCGGTG
This sequence comes from Tor tambroides, assembly GCA_021397915.2. Taxonomy (NCBI): domain Eukaryota; kingdom Metazoa; phylum Chordata; class Actinopteri; order Cypriniformes; family Cyprinidae; genus Tor; species Tor tambroides. The sequence goes on from JAFVLL020042051.1 coordinate 4,502, forward strand.
TAGATTAAGCATTACAGTAATCAGGTCACCCTGCCACTGATCGCTGGGCTGCAGGTGAAAGAGCACACCTTCCATGAAGATGAGAAACAAACATTCTGCCAATCTAATATGCATGTAGTACAGGCTGACGTTAGATTCGTTGACACGTGGTGACATGCGCAGCATTGTATCGTAGCGCTGCTAATGTCTGTGTGTTCCTGCGCGCCAACGAGCCTTTCTGATTTTATTTACGTCTGGGGAGGGCGTTTGATCCGAGCTCTGAAGCGCCGTTTGTGGCGTGTGTCATGTCAAAAATTGTGTGAGGCAAAAGCCCTGAGGATAGAGGTTAATTCAGGGAGGGGAAAAAGAGGCTGCTGTGTCTCTTTAATGTGATAAACAAGATGAAGCTGGAGAGAACTTGACATGTGTAGATTTTACATACATACCGTTGATAAGTAGAATGACATAAAACATTGACAAGTCTTATTTTTGTTTCTTTTGAGTGAATGCAGAAGGCAGCAAAGGCCCGCAAGACATGCTGAGTGAGCCAGAGGGACGACTCAGAGTTGGCTGACTAATAAAAATCTCTTTCTCTCTCTTTCTTTGTCTATCTCTCTTCTCTCTCTGTGGCACCTGGCAATCTCAAGCAGTGCACGGTTACATTTCATTTCTTCTCTAGCTTTGGCTTGTAAAACTCTCTCGATGCACCGGCTCACATTGACCTCAGTGGAGACCCGCAAACATGAAAGAGCCTTTATCTGTTCCAGGTGTGTGAGCACTCACATCGAGTTAGGATGCATGTGTGTGTGTGTGTGTGTGTGTGTTCATTTACAAACAGACAGAGAGAGTGTGGCTTATTTTACAGGAGGGCCTTGTTTCTTGACTAATGCCTACATTTTGCATGATAAATCATATGCTATATATAGTCAGTATGTGCAACACTGTTTATTAGTAGAGAAAGCAACTTTTGTTTGCTCAATAAAACAAAATCAGACAAATATAAAAATTTTAATAATTACAATGTAATAATCATCCTCATCATAAAATTAACGTCACAAAAGTGCATTATATAACATTTTGTTTTGCCACTTTTTCCACACATGAATAAATAATTACAGTCTAACGGTGTTTAACACAATATAGCAGAACTTGACGTCCTTAAGCAAAGAAACAGTGAACAGTGAGAGATAAATATTGGAGGATTTTAATGTTATTTTTGTGTTTATTTTAGAAATGTTAAAGTCAGTGTCAAAATTTAAGTCAAAATTAATACTCTCTTAGCCACTGATAAGGCTTAAAAAAGGCTTTGGTGAGTAAATAAAAATTACATATTTTAAAATGACAAGAACGATAATCTGACCCTTGCTGAAGTGACATGCAAAATTCAAATCAAACTGCCTACTAAAAACAGCCACACATCATAAAGAAAAGATATGTAACAACTTTTGTATCTACTAACAATAACTAAAAAAAAAAGACAATCACCAAGTTCATCAGATGCTTTTCTTTCTGTGGACCAGCGTTAGTATAGCATACTATAACAGGTACTCACTATGCAATGATATCCTATGGTTATATTTGGTACAACATGTAACAGTTCATTAATTTTATTATTTAAGGAATAGATAGCTTATCTAAACACAGATGTATACCCTACCTAGTTGTATATTGACCTAATTCACAATGAGATCGTTCAATAGGTCTGGAGACCTATTGATAGAGAGTTTACATACTAAGTCCCTATCCATCCATCTGAAACAAATTAGCGTGCCATTAATTAACTTCTACTCGAGTATAGTTTGGAATGGTGGTGAAGAGTCCATTTTTGGACCCTCACAAATCATCGCAAGGGTGGAGACGGCGGTGGCATGAAGACTGACAGCGAAACAGATAGAAATCAAATCATCTTTTAGAAGAACATTTTTCATGGAATCTCAATCCTGAACCTATCAGGCCACACACAAACCCACAATCAAGCTCTGTGGCTCCTTACAAGGGCTGATAAAATTTCAGATAAGTGATGGCAGGTCGAAGCAACCCATCCCATTTTTCAGCTTTGTTACTTTTTTGCTAGACTCATTATTTCACCCGTTCGGGGACCGGACTGTCACACACAACCCACGTTTGATATATGAACATCGGTCCATCACTAAGATCCCCTCCTGCCAGAGCCAATGAGTTGTGTGGGTACGCGGCAGAGAGCGGGCTGCCTCCCCGCCACGAGCAGACAGAGACTGATGGTTCGAGCTGGATGTGGTGAGGGGGAGCAGGGGACTCTGCTCTGGACAGGTTACAAATAGGGCTGAGAGAGTGAGGAGCTCAACCTGAATAAATGCTGATCTTCTATTGAGCCTCTCTCATCCACTAACTGTCATTGCAGCCCAGCTGCAGTAGCATTAAAGAGACTCAATCAGTGCTGGAAAGAGTGAAAGAGGAGAACTAGAGCGGGCCTCAGACAAAGACTTGGGGAACACCACACCAATAACACAAACAACAATCACTGCAGTCTTTGCTGATGTAACACACCATAATCTATTAGCAACTAGCAGATCTAAAGCAAAAGTGAGCGTGGCTGAAATGGAGTAAGGTTTAAAAAATGGTAAATGAAATTGGCCAGTGCCGTGCATCGTTTCCTGTTCTTTTGCTGCCAACCCCAATGTCTCTTTTCCCCACAATCAGTGTCAGTGAGGAGCGGTTTGCAAGAAACACTGATCTAACGTAGTGGCAGAGCCCTATTCCTACATCCTTTATCTCTTCAGGAGATGGAATTCAATATACAAAAATCCCATCATGCAACTGCAGCATGCTTGCACCAGAGAGAAGGGCAGGATTGCCAGGTAATTGGTTGGCGGTGGACGAGCACAAGGTATGAGATTACCCGCAGAGGAGCGGAGAGGATGGGGAGGGAGAAAGAAGGGGTGTCTTGACATCCCCTCCAGCACCCCCCACCCCCCACCGACGGCCCCTCCCTCTCTGTAACGTACAGCCCCCACTGTACCCTGAATGCGTCTGAGGCTCCTACTCAGCTTCAGTAATGATGTGTGTCACACCGCAACCACCGTAAGAAAGGGGGAGCAAGAAAATGGCTGCATTTTGCTTCTTTCCTCCATTTAGACTATTTTTATAAACCCAACAGGCATTAATTTGGAAAAATCAGTCAAATACATGACATTAATTTTAAATCTCCCCAGATTAGTCATAATAGGAAGCTGAATAAGATCAAAGAGTAAAAACGATGAAACGTAAATGTGGTCGAAGTGGTAGCAGCCGAAGAGGCGGAGCACACGGGAACCCTGTTGGTACGCCATTTGCCTCTTTCTACCGAATAAATGAAGCAGAGAAAAGAAAAACAGAAAAGAAAGAAAGAAAGGAAAAAAACGAATTTCTCTGATTTATTTATGATGCAATGAAGGCATGTTGAACGCATCAGAACAGGCAGCAGTGGTCAGACTGTCAAAGAAGATGAAGTGTCTTCATAGTTGAGCAGGCGAGGGAAAGAGAGAGAGAAGAGCAGAGCCTGAGGTTGTGTTGTGGCAGGGTGTTAACCATCTCGCTTCCATGCACAACCATACTACAGACCACTAGAACCACCATCAGCTGTCTCATCAACATCTCTCAATCTAACACATGTGCCCAGAGAATAGCACTACAGTAATAGATACAATATATATGTGCTGATAAAAAAAAAAATCTGGAAATTGGTTCGATGGATACTGACCACCACTGACAATAATAGTGCTGTTTCATTTGAGAACACAGCGTGATTACTTACAATGGACTCAAGACAGCAGATCTTTTTATATGTACATACAGTATATATGAAACCTTTCCTGGAAGTTTAACATTTGAGCTGTTCTTCAGAAAGTCTTGCACAAGTAGGGCTGAAAACAGATGAAGTTGTGCAGACATTCAAAGACATCATGTTTATTTTAGGATGGTTCTAAAAGGTGTAAACCTGGAGTTGAGATTTAGGATGTTCCAATTCAGAAAGTCATCTTCTGATTTTGTGATTGCAATTTCTTTGATTTTCCCTGATTCATGCACTGTCAGAAAAAAAAAATGTGCAAAGATTGTACCTTTAGGGGTACAACAGCTTGTCAGTGAGGCAGAGTTATAATCATTAACTACAAGTAAAAACATTAAAATAACAAAAATAATAATAATGTTTATTACTTGAAGTAAAATTAACATTAACTAAAATACAATAAAATGAAATTTTATAAATAATATTTCATAATATTTTATTTCAACTATTTGCCATGGTAATGTTTCTCATATTCATTTATTTTAAGCTCAAGTTCTACACACACATAGTAAAAAAATCTAATTGACAAACACACACAATAAAATGACTATAATTAAGCTAAGATTAAAATTAAGTTAAAATATTAACAAAATCTAGTTTATCAGTATATAACACTACACTGAGGCACTGAAAGGGACAATGCTGTATTGTATTTACCCCTGCGTATTGGTAGAGTAATACATACCCTTGAAGTACTATTATGAAAGTACAATATTTTTAAGATATCAGAGGAATATCCCTCATCTGACTTCAAACTGAATGCTAGTTTTCTAATGAATGAAGACTGTAGTCTGCAAGCTAAAACAGTATATGAAACAGAAAACATTACGCAACAATGAATGTTTCAAAAAGTATTATGCTACAATGTTGTCAACATGACTTTGTTTAATGTGTGGTGTTGTCAGATTACTGCAATTCCAATACCTCAGTAATTTAACATTTGGTGGTGTGGTCAAATTAAAAAGAAAAAAAGAGAGACAGCAGCTGATATTTTTTCCAGCCAAACACATTGCCAGTGTTGGAATCATTGCTCTTGTACGCTGCACATGTAGACAGATGTAGTCGGTCATTCCATGAATACACTTTGCATACTGTATACTGCATACATACTATGCAGTGCAGAAATTGTAATGGTATGACCATACATTATTCTGAACATAGCCCAAAGTGTATGTATGGAGAGCTGAGCAGGTTTATGTTAAAGACAACATCGCCCTCTGCAGGTGGAGGACAGAATCCTGGACTGACAGTACCAGAACATACAACCACAAAAAAGGCCACCTGCAGTCACATCTTAGGAATTTCTACATTTACAACTGTTATAAAGAAGGAAACTGAAAGGACAAGAGCGAGAGGGGAGAAATTAAAAAATGCAGACATTCAAATTTGAGAAGAAATACTTGAGATGCCATGTAAGTGTGGTCTTCTCTCAGCTAGCCACTAAACAACAGCAAACTGGAAGTACTGAGATGCTTTCTAAGTTTGCAGTTGTTGCAAAAAGCTGAGATACGACCAGGTGAAACCTAAAAACCTCCGAAATAAGCAAGCAAAAGCAAAAAGTCCTCTACCCCGTCTAATTCAACCCTAATTCCGTCCATTTTACCTCATCATTACTGGACGAGAGCAATTTTCACTGACAGGCTGAAATCACCTTTGACGAAACACTCATTTTTACGTAACCACTGCTCTCTCCTCTCTGCGCTACTCATCCCAAGATTTATTAACAGTTTTCAACCTGGCGTGTATTTGAAAAATACCAGTGATTTCATATAATTTAATGGGCTGCAGATGGGCCAGATTCAAACTGCTCGGTCAGAAAATACATCCCAAAATTGCTGCGCTCTCTAATATTGCCGGCACTCCAGGCAGATGGGAATAAACCGGAATGGAGCACAAATGTACTTTTCATATTTGCAGGTCTGCTGTGAATCTCCACCTCTAAGGTGATAAAAATTGGACGTCTGCGGCACGGATTCAAATAAGTCGGAAAGGCACGGCACACATCCATCTTAATGCAGGGGGGCAGGGAGCGAACGAGAGCAAAAGAGAACCTAAAAAGGAAGGAGAGTTGTTAGTGCGACTCTGGACTATTTTTTTTGTAAAATTGCTCTGATTTTCATTAAAATGTAAGCATGCAATCCTCTATGAGACGTGGCTTCCAGATGCAAGAATTATGACAGACCGCACGTCTCAACATTAACAATCATCCTCACGTTCTCAACGCAACCGCTCCATTATCTCCCAGCGCACAAAATGGCTTCCTCCCCATAGAGCAGCCCGCTGACCCGCAAAGACACAGGGGGGTTGGATTTGAAAGATCTCCTCCATCACCTGCTCCTCTGTTTCATGTGTCGCATTACAGAAAATTCCAGAAATCAGCTTGACTAGATTGGGTCTGAAGCAAGCCCTTTGATACCGCCGTGCATCCTTTCATCTCTGTGAACGGTTCCCTTCACTTTAGTTTACCAGAACAACACTTTACACACTAGGGAGAATACCCTTGAAACTTGACAACCAAGCTGCCTTTCTTCTGAGCAGGCACAGGGAATATTGGAGGCTTCTTTTCAAGTTATTTTCCTCCCCAGCAAGTTTTAGAAATGCAACAGCGAGATGCAGGAACGTCATGCATTAGTTTGCTGGTACTTTTTTTTAGTATGCAAAGAGACTTGGGTTCAATCACAGATTGGACTGACCAGTTGCACATGAGTGAATGGATGATTTCTGCAGTTTGGCGTAATGTCTTATTACTAATATATACTGTGTGGAAGGTGCATACAAGCACATAACACAACTATGATAACATACGTTACACTAAAATAATGCAATAAACATTAACTGAATACATTTACATATAGTCATTTAGCAGACGCTTTTATCCAAATCAACTTACAAATGAGGAAAACAGAAGCAACCAAAAGAGCAATAATATGTAAATGCTGTGACAAGTCTCGGTTAGGCTAACACAGTACACGTAGCAAGGGGGAGTTTTATATACGTATAATAAAACAAAAAAGAAAACAAGTAGATAGAATAGAAAACGAATGGAGAACGCTAGTGTTAGAGGGTCATTTTTTAAATAAAAAGAAAACAATTCGAAAGAATAGAAAAAGAATAGAGAACGCTATAGTGTTAGAGGGTCATTTTTATAATAAATAAAAAGAAAACAAGATGGAATAGAAAAAGAATAGGGAACACTAGTGTTAGAGGGTCCTTTTTTAAAATAAAAAGGAAAGTAGTAGAATAGATAAAATAGAGAGTGCAAGTGTTAGAGGGTCAAGTTTTGATTTTTTTTTTTTTTTTTTTAATAAAGTTTAAGTAAATTAAGTTTAAAGTAAAGTTGAAGTTGAAGTTTAAATAAAGTTTAATTTAATATCATAAGATGTACCATAAACACTACTGTACAAAATTGATGAGAAAAACTAAGAAACAGCTTTTCCAATGGAAAACCATTAAATGTGGGCTGTCACACTGGATCCTTGGAATGTCAATTTACAGTTTTTCACTAAATTATAATATGTCCTGTTCTTTTTCACTTTCTAAAACTGTACATTTAAAGGTAATTTGCTGTCAAATTACATGTAATCTCATTAGATCTATCACTGTTTTCACTGTATAGAGTAAGGGAAATTACAGTTAAGTTTTTACTGTAGCATTTTTCCATTACAATTACAATGTTTTTTCTTCTTTTGGACCCCCTTTATATTAAGCGTCTTTTCAAAATCAAAACCATGTGGTCTAATCAACAAGCAGAAAAAAAAAACTCAGAAACTAATATCATAGAAAGGTCTCTTTCAAGACTTGTATGACTGTGTGTCAAGGACAAAAAGTCTATTAAAATACACATAATTTAATAACGAGGCAAAGTTAATTGTCATGTGATGCAACTCCCCAAAAACTTAATAATATTTAATAATTCATGATATTTGTTTAATAAATGAATAAATTAATTAACCATTTTTAGGTCATTGTCCTAGCCTCATTCAAAATCTGCTTCTACTTTAATGTCACTTCTGGTGATGTGTCATTCAAAGATACAATTCCATAGATTTTTCCCGATTTTTATCTCTTTTTTTTTTTCTGAGAGAGAGAAATGAGAATTCGCACATTCAAAAACAGGTTTGATAGATTCACACTCGAGGACTTCAGAGGGACTGAGAGGAGCTTTCTCATCTCCAGTGAAAGCTCTCCATGCATTTAAATCATTTCTAACCAGTTATCTGAAAGTTCATCTATCGATCACTATCGTCAGACATTACCATTCAGCTCAGAAAATATGAATTTGATAGGATCTTCTTTGCTTACGTTGGCTCTTTCTTTCCTCTCAAGATTTATCCCGAGATTGACCTGCTGCTTTCTGCGCTTGTGTTACTGAACACCTGGCAGCTGAGCCCTTTGAGTCGACTGATGCCTTTAGCAAGACCGCTCAGACTCCAGGGTTATTTCAGCAGGACTTCCTTTCAGTAAGACTCCAACAGTCCAAATACGCATTATACATAAAAACGCAGCCAAATAAACTAACAAAAGTTAAACTAACAGGATCGCGTGGCATTAAAGGGGGCTGACGTTAAACCAGACCTGACCGTGAGCTGGGCCTTTGTGTGCAGTACCTGGAGAGATGTTCTTCACGTCTCAGGGCACCTCTCGGCTTTTTCATGGGATTACATGGAGAACTTTGAAGCCCCAAAACCCACCTGGTCCGATCTCCACACCACCGCTTGTCCGTTCACATTGGATGATAGCAGATCAGGGGATGAGCTTCCTTTTAGCGAGACTCTTGTGTGCGACACCAAACCGGAGCTTCAAATAAGCCACATCAAATGTAGAGAATGGCATGCTGACATATTCAGAAGTGAATTAGATAGAGACACTTGTGAGCGTACAACCTCAATTCAACTCAGTCTGCAACATTTTCAGATTTCATCTATGGAAAAAAAAGTATCTTATGCTCACCAAGGCTGAATTTATTTCATTAAAAAGTAAAACAGTGACACATTAATATTGTGAAATATTATTAGAATTTAAAATAACTACCTTCTATTTGAATACATTTTAAATATAATTTATTCTTGTGATCAAAGCTGAATTTTCAGCATCATTATTCCAGTCTTCATGTCACACAATCTTTTAGAAATAAATTTAATATGATGATTTTCTGCTCAAAAACTTTATATTTCTTATTAATATCAATGATGAAAACAGTTGTGCTGCTTAATGTATTTTGTGGATTCTTTGATAAAATAAAAAAAAATAGAAATCTATTGCAACATTATATTTGTCTTCAAAATAATAGAAACTAGTAAATTCCTAAAAAAAAAAAAAAAAAAAAAAAAAAAAAAAATTTGCATAAAAAAATAAATACATTTGCAAATATATTAAAATACAAAACAGGTATGTTAAATTGTAATCATATTTCATGCTAACACTGTTTTGTTATATTTGATTAATAAAATAAATAAATAATTAAATTAATTAATTAAATTAAATTTAAAAAATAATAATTTGTTAATAACTATTTTAGATCTATTTTAGGATAGACTTTCCGACCCCACTAAAAGCCTATTTTATTATATTTCTATGGATATATTTATAATTTTAAAAATACTGGAAAAAGAAAAGATTACATGACAGAGGGAGACAGAATATTAATACTGTTTGTGTTCTCTAAGGTCAGGGATCCAAAAAGGCCACCCCTGATTTCATGGGTCCAAATACAAATCCACACCGACAGACAGCATCCATCTTTACCACTCGGACGACCGTTGACTCTTTTTCAAAATGAAAAAATAAGTCAGAAATGTCAGCAGAGCTACAGAGTCTCCAGCAGCCCAGAAAGAGCAAACACATGAGTGGGCAGGACCCTGCATGAGAGGGCGGCAATTCTACCTTCAAGGTGGGATGAATAATGAATGGGCTTGCGATGGACACAGAGAGAGACCATCAATATTTCACATCTCTCCTCCTCTAATTTCACTCTTGCTCTCCCAGACTGCTGCTTGCTGTCCCAACACAAATCCCAAACTGTTGCTGCTGAGATATAAAGGCAGTGTGTACACAAACCACCAGCACGGGACACGACCGTGATACCGGCACTGATTTCTGCTGAAATAACATGTCAGACATTCTTGCTGTTATTCTGTTTCGTATACATACGGCTTGAGTTGGGATTCAGTGAAGAAACTGCAGAAAGAATGAAATCCCTAGTGGAAAAAGAAGTGTTTAACTGTATTGAAAGTATATTTAAAAAACTGCACTAGCAGATAATATAATATTAATGAAATAAAAGACCACCTTCATGTTTCCTAACACACTTAAGTACAGTTTTAAGAAGTGTATCTTCTAATAATTTCAAATTAAACGTTTTAGTTTAAAGTCTGTTTTAAATCATTGTTTCAATAATATTTTGTCATGCTTTAAAGTACACTTATTTTTATGTGTCGACCAAAATACTAAAGCACATGTAAAGTACTTGATTATAATTTTAACTGTAGAGTGTTATTTAATACTGCATTTAAAATTAAAATAGATTTTAAATTTACTAAATTACAACTTCATTATTACAAATGCCAATTAATTTATAAATTACAAATAGATTTAAGTCCCACTTAAGTGGGTCAAAACAGCACTCTAAAGTTCAGCTAATTGCGTTTAATATGAATTTAAACTATAATACGTTTCATTTAATTGCAGTTAACATGCAATTATGTGTCTGAACACATTATATTCAGTCCACACTTCAGTATATTCTTCTTGAAATAAGTATACGTAAGTGTACTTCTTTTTCACAAGTGATCATATGAAATAAAAATGACAAAAGAGATCTGTCATCTAAACTATTTTTACCAGAAAAGATTGAAAGAAAAAAAAATGTCTCATTTTTTATATATTTTCTCCTGAAGCTTCATGTGTTTCCTCCAGAGTTTCAGAAGAATTTACAACATTACTGTGTGCTCAAATTGTGCTCAGATTCACCTGTTCATAGATTTCAGTATGATTTGATACAAAGGATCAAAAGTCTTTCATGATCCAGTTAAGATATGGTTCAATTATTTAACATTAGTTCATGCATTTGATATAACAAATTAACAATGAACTATGTAACAGCATTTATTAATCTAGTTTCATTTATGAACACACTATTGTTCATTGTTAATTTATGTTTGTTCATAATACATTACTTGATGTCAATTTAGACAACTAGAAATGTTAATACTGCATTTATATTTAAAAATATTAACACTAATCTAAATGATTAAATGCTGCCCGATAAGAAGTACTGTAATAAGTATTGCTTTTTATCAGTTCATAAAACCTAATGCATTAACTAATGTTAATGAAATGAACCTTAATTCTTTCCTCTTTTATTTATTTATCTTTATTTTTCCTCTGCTAATTTTTATGTGAAACACCTGTGACAAAGTTGATCAAGATATTTAGATGAAAATAATCAAGAACTCTATTTAGCCTCCCGAGCAATAAAAAAACAACCTTGGGTCTGGTAAGAAATAAAGCAAGCATTTGGAAGAGAGTTTGGAAAGATGTCAAATTAGAAGTCACGTCATTTATTTGAAGGTACTACACTTCCCAGCACAGGCAAAACACTCAGCTTGCATTTAGGAGCCTGTCAGTATCAGCATAATCAAATGTAAATGAATGCGTGCAATCAAGCTAAATTGGATGCACTCAAACTTAATTTCTTCACTTTCTCCCCCATGAACTCATGTCCTCGCTAATGACCGCATTAGATATTCTTATGACGTGCTTTGTGTGTAAATCCAATTGTCATCCCCATTGCATATAGTGTCACTGTCCTGATTAGCCTGCAGACCCCGAGACAACAATGGGAAGCGCCATGCTCACTGAACCTGCCACCATCAAGCACACACACTCGTCTGATCTCATCACACTCCAGCCTGTCTGAGCCAGACTGGCGGCCACCTCAGTTCTACTGATGCTAGAGTCCTTGTCGCACAGACTGAACTACTGAAGTCTCTGTGAGAGAGGAGAACAAAGAGGGCAGAGGAAGGGTAGCCCGGGCAGAAAGATGCAGACTGACATGCTAAAAACATAAGGGTTACAATCTCAAATTTCAAAAAGCCAACAAGCTGCTCGGCAGAATTCCCCAGACGTTCATTAAGCGCTAATCATGCTGTTACACACTGTCGCAACGCTCTGAAGGTTAACAAATCAATATTCCTCAAGCTTGGCATTCAGTCGTGGCCTAATGGTTAGAGAGTCGGACTTGTAACCTAAAGGTTGTGGGTTTGAGTCTCAGGTCTGGCAGGGATTGTAGGTGGGGGGGAGTGAATATCCAGCACACTCTCCATCCTCAATACCATGACTGAGGTGAGACCCTTGAGCAAGGCACCGAACCCACAACTGCTCCCTGGGCACCGCAGCATTGGCTGCCCACTGCTCCAGGTGTGTGTTCACTGCTGTGTGTGTGCACTTGGATGGGTTAAATGCAGAGCACAATTTCCAAGTATGGGTCACCATACCTAGCCACACATCATGTCCTTTTCTTTCCTTCCTTTAAAGGGATAGCACACTGAAAAATCATTTACTCACAGTTCCAAACCCAAAGTTTCTGGCCCATTCCTTATGCAAAGGTAACTGTACAACTTCAAGAAACTTAGAACATGCAAAAGAGTCACAGGACTACTTTTTATGGTGCTTTTTTAAGCATATTTCTTCAATGACAGACATTCAAAATTAGCCTTTCTGACAGAATAACATAATGGACAGCATATAAATTAGAAATATTTAACTCCTCCATTCTTTCATTCATTTATTCATTCTTTTTTTTTTTTTTTTTTGAAAGAAATTGATAATTTTATTTAGCAAGGATGCGTTAAGTTGATCAAAAGTGTAAACACATTCTATTTTAAATTATTTATTTATTTTTAACTTTCTACTCATCAAAAAATCTTGGGAAAAATTTGGTTTCCTCAAAAATATTAAGCAGCACAACTGTTTTCAACACTGATAGTACAAAGAAATATTTCTTGAGCAGCAAATCAGCATATTACAACGATTTCTGAAGGATCATGTGACACTGAAGACTGGAGTGATGCTGCTGAAAATTCAGCTTTGCCATCACAGAAATAAATAAAACTTTAAAATGCATTAAAATAGAAAACAGATGTTTCAAATTGTAATAATTTTTCACAATATTACTGTTTTTACTGTATGTTTGATCAAATAAATGCAGCCTTGGTGACAGTGTTGCCAAGTCCACAGTTTTACTGCAGAATTGGGCTACTTTATACTTTTGCTACTGATTGTTTTTTTTAGGCCATAGGCTGAAACGACCTGTGATTTCGACAGAGGGGTAAACAAAGGGAGAAAAAATAAAAATAAAAAACGTGATTGGACTAGCTTTGAATAGCAATTGGGCTGGTTTTGTCTTTAGACCTGGCAACCCTGCTGGGTGAGGATTAAGAGACTCACCAAGTCTACATACATACATACATACATACATACATACATTATGGTTGGCATATATAGACTTAGAGACTGCAAATTAAGCTTTTTTGCCAGATATTATAGATTTCTACATGGTCATGTCTAATATGCTCTTCACATATGAATAGCACCCAGATTCCGCTGTTGTAACAACTGTCTAAAAATTTTATTTTCTTGAATTTAGGATATACTTTCTCCTCCTTTTCCCCTACTTCAACCATTCTGCGTTTAATAACTCTCAAGTGGTACATCGTGGAGTGGAACCAGCCACCCGGCAGAGGAAACGCTGACGCCATGCCTGGGCCACACACCACGAATGGCACAGCGCAGTGCAGAATAAGAGAAACATGGCTTGTCCGATCAAATTATGCCACAAGCTGATGATGCTAATTAGTCAGGGCAAATTTGTTTTAGTGGATTATGTAATCGGCTGGAAGCGGAGCAGCGAGACGGGTGGGGGGAACTGAGTAAGTGAGCGTGGCACCAGCTATAGTCACAGCTTTAGTGGAACACTGCCCTGCCACTTCATGCCAATGTGGGCATGAGCAATCAAGCAGAGAAGCTAGCAATCCCAATTAAACAAGAGTGGGTAATTTCGTCAGAGGAGGGGCTGGTGGCATGAGGGACCCTGTTACATGTCCTCAGGCAGCCTTGCGTCTCTGCCCATTTTAATACTTATTAAACCACGAGCCTGTACTCGCTAATGTACTCAGACAGACAGTACAACACACACACTCATAATAGAAGGATGATCAAATAGGGGCAATTGAGATTGAAGAGGGTGGTGGAGAAATTGAGGGCATAAGGGATGACGGTACGACTGAAGTAAGAAAAAGTTGTTCACCTTTTCTCACAAGATTCGAACACTAAAAACATAGGTAAAAGGAGTTCATTTAAAAGCAATAACAAAGGGTTTTGTATTGATGCAATGCTATAAAAGTAAGGTTATCAGAGCTAACAAGTGCTAGAACCGAAAAACAATATTTTTAAAGATATGAACTAACCTAATTCAAAATCCTACAAAGATATGTTTTAGAAGTAAAAAGAAAGCAACCTCCTGTGTCAAATTCTCCTTCATTACCTCTCAAAAACCAAAACATGGAAATATTGTAGGAAAATTAATATTATGCCATCATTTGCATACCTTCATCTTCCTCCAAACCCGATTTTCTTTGTTCCATAGAGAAATGTTAGCCAGGATGTTCACGCTGCTCTTTTCCACAGAATCAAAGTGATGAGAGGCTGTCAAGATCCGAAAGGACATTAAAGAACCATAAATATGGTCCATCTGACACATGCATTAATTTTTCTGAAGCTATACCAAATATTTTCACTGAAAACTGAGAACCAGTGTCATCACTGGCATCAAACCTGCTAGGATCACAATATACACAAATATAAATTTGATTTAATGATTATTAACCCTTGTGCTTTGATGAAAATCCTTTACCTAATTTGACGTTCCTGGTCAAAAATGACTGGCCTTTTAGAAATTGCTTGCAATCACTCATTGTTCTGTACAGTATTACCACCCAATTCTTGCATTCAGTCTTTTTATCAGCTTGTTTCTTTCAATTACCACAAGTTTTATATTTCATTTTGGAACTGATTGGTTGTAAGCCTTATTGATCTGAGCTTATGCATCTCAGTTTTTGAGTGAAAAAAGCATTATTTTCGGATAATTTTGACAATGTTCACTCAAAAACTGAGGTGCGTAAGTTCAGATCAATGAGGCCTACAATCAATCAGTTCCAAAAAGAAATACAAAACCTGTGCTAACTGAAAGAAAACAAGTTGATAAAAAGACTGAATCCAATATTTGGTAAAAATAACAAGGCGTAACAAGGTGAGGGAATACAAAAATGATCAAAAAGTATCTTTTTGGGAAGTTGTTATACCCTGTGTGAGCAAAGTCAGTATGTTTTAGTCCAATGCAATAATATTAATTAGCATTTTCAGAAAAAAAGGAAATCCTTTTCAGGTCAAAATGACCAGAATACAATATGAGGGCTGAAAACATTATAAACATGTACTTTAGTTTCCCTCACTCCACAATGAATCCTTTACATTTATTCAGAAGAGAACAGAAATGAAAATTAGAAGGATAAAAAAACAAAAGTGCAACTGGTTCAAATCGAAACTGAAACAGCATGTGCATGCACTAGGGGTGTCCCCGACTAAGGATTTTCACAGTCGAATCGGAATTTTCGAATCATGCTGATAGTCGAATCATATGTTTGGGGGCGGGGCCAAAATACATGACATTCCACAGTCATAATTACTGACGTTAACACACAGGGAAAAGGTGTAACGGACCCCTCGCAGATACAAACGGGGTAAATAATGTTTTATGTTTTGATTAAAAGATAGTTAACATTAAACGTCAGCGAAACCCTAAAGAATTCACAACATTTTTTTTTTACAATAGCGCTCTCATTATAACGTTATGTAGCCTATATGATCGTAGTTATTAACCTTCTGCATTTCTGTTTTGAGCTGCGCGCGCTGAAGATGACCAGTAGAATGAAGCATATGATAGCAGGTTTTTAATCAATGGGATTTAACTCATTTATCTCACATATAATACGCTTCGTTATTTATATAACATAACGTTAATATTACGACTTATAGGCTATCTGCACAAAATGCCCCGAATGCACATGAACTCGTCTGCGGGGCTCTGAATGAACTCCTTTTGTGGACGCATTCTTCACGCAATAACATGCAGAAACACAAATAAAAAAAATAAAAAAAATTACAGCGTTTTATTATAATAGTGTTCTCATAATAATGCTATGTATATGACAGTGCCAGTCATAGTTATTAATATTCTGCATTGTTGTCTTGCTACTTGGCCCAGCCTCATCAAGAGATAATCACCGTATACTACAATGAAGCGCTTTACTGTAGCGTAACTCAACCAAGGCAAATAAGGCATCTTAAACGAGATAAATAATATATACACGATATAAATAAACCGACTGAAACGTTTTGAAATCACTTCTTGTACCCTACTTGATCGAAAAAAATCCAGTCTTTCACTCTGTGTCAATTTGAGTCTTGTTAAAGTTCTATGTGAAATCAGACACTGAGCACCCCCATATAGCCAAAATGGCATGATCATAACACCCCGCGAATATTCGACTGTGAGATTGGGAGTCGAATCAGGCTCCTCGAATCGAAGCATCGAATCGTCGACTATTCGGGGACACCCCTAGCATGCACTAATAAACTTGGGCTAATGACTAGTTTCTCTGTTTTGACACAAATTAAAATGTGTAAGTTCTTTGCGTGCTTGCCATTCATTGCATTGTATATGCTTTGAAAAATAAGTCACAGCTCATATCATATGTAAAAAAAAAAAAAAAAAAATCCTTTATTTCGGACAATACTATACCATATTATGGAAAATATGGCAGTTATGGGTTGTCAAGCTCCAAAATGTGAAAAATGCACCATTGTTGCATCAATAAATCATAACATATGACACTATATTCCACATCTTCTGAAGCCATACACAGGGCAAATGCATATATTTTAAATGTTTAGTTTTATTTTCTGGTATTTTGCATGATTTTTCAAATTTAATAATAAAATCTGACTTATACACCAATGCAACTTATCTGTGTTTTTGTCTCTCATCAATGCAGTTCTGAGGGTGCAACTTATTTTCCAAACAAAATTATGGATATATTAAAGGAATAGTTCATCAGAAAAAAAAAAAAAATCAGCAAAAAGGACAATAAAGAAACAAAAAAGTGTCACATATTACCTGTGTACTACATTCCTAATTTTCCCAAACTAAAGGCCTCTATTTTTCAGAAAATATGGTATATTTTTCTGTACTTGCAATGTATGGAAAAGAGCAGCAGTCACATTATTCTAAACGTTTACTTTGTGCATGGGGGGGGGGGGGGGGTGATGAACAACGTGAGGGTGAGTAAATGAACGCAGAAAAAAAACAAAGAAATAAAAATGTTATGAAGGAAGGAAGGATTTGTAGAGTGAGCACCACATTGAGATATACACTACTCTTCCTCAGACCTCTTCACCAGTCCACAGGGGGCAGGAGATGTACACAGACGGGGGGATGAAGAAGAGCACCGATCCCTCACTCACCCCTTCCCTTCCCCCTGTCCCCTGCATCTCCAGATCTCCATCTTCCTCTCTCTGACCCCGCAGCAGGCCGGAGCAACCCAGGCCTCTTGCTTCTTTGCTCATCTCCCTCTTCTCATCTTTCTAGGGCCGTTCCTGATTCTAATTGGTTCAGACCAGGCTTGTTTCTGTAATCCTTGCATGTTAATACTCCCACAGTAACATTCTCCGCCTAATGGCTGCCCTGCGAGAGGCATTTTCAACAGCATTACCTCTTGGCCGAGTTACGAGCCCCACCCGTTCCAAATAAGACAAATTTAATTGATCCAGTCTATAAAGAAAATCACTCTGCTGTGAAGGGCCTGAACAAAGGATTTCTTTATTTATTTATTCCCTCTGTTTTCCCCACTCAGGCTGAACTGCCTCTGCATGTGGCATGGGGAAATTAGGTTTATTCAACTCCTTACAAAGAGGAGGGACAGGGGAGACAAAATTCAAAAGGCTTCAAAATTAGATCAATGGTCTCAACAATCAATCAACGGCCGGGCTACTAAGCCGCCTCGCTCAGGAGGAGATGTGAAATGAACCTTTAAAACAGCAGGCGCTTTGCTCCATACCTCTGCGTGCCGTGCGGAGGCGAGCTACTAAACTGCAGTATGATTCAATGGTTAACAACATTCATCGCTCTCTCCGCTGCGCTGCCAAAATATTCCTCAACCTAGAAGGCGAGCGCACACACGCGCACAGGAATGCATTCGGCAGAGGACGGGAGTGTGGCGCTAATACTGTACGCACTTTGTTCTGTGGTCTCGCAGCTCTGAAAATAAGCCAGACGCGCAGGAGAGTTTAAAGAACGCAAGTTTGCGGAGCGGTTGTGATGTGATGATGTGCGTGCATGGCCTTAATTTCACCCACTGTGCTTTTTAATCCTGTTACTGCACATTGGTCTTATTGGGCTCAATGCAACATGGCAGGCTTATCAGAAATAAATACATTCGATTCACTGTAAGAGCTGGGGATGAGGAGTCTGCGTTTCAAACACTCGCCTTAAACCTTCCTGTAGAAGAAAGGAAGAAACCCTGGACTGGAATATCCTATTAATACATGGATTTCTGGAATACTTAATTCTGACTGGCCAATCATGACACTGAATGTTCAAAAATTGATGCATAATGATGCTAATGTGCATAGTTTACTGCTGGTCCATGGCACACCAGTGGTAATCAACCCAAGTTAAAATAGCTATTTGCCATAATCTTGCAACTTTTTAGTGAGTATAGCAGTTTTTATACGTAGACAACAATACACTCCCCAGACAGCAACATAGTTTTAGCCCAGATCCGGCCCACATCTGGCCCGCATGGATTTCACACAGGCCAGATGTGGGCCGGATTTGGGCCAAAACTATATTGCTGTCTGGGTCAGGAGTCTCCATTTAAAACCACTAAACAAATACACTGCTGAAAAGAAATAAAAGTGATCAGCTGTCACTTCATATCCAGATAATCGATAATTGTCAGATAATTGTTAATATCTCTCTAAGATGATTGTTACTATAAATGCTTAATTTTATCAACACTATAGTTTTTATTGTGGGGGGGGGGCAAAACATACAATGCAATGGAATAATCATTGAGAGATGAACAAATAAATGTTCTTTAAAAGCGTAATGTATCATATTCTATAATGACATTTTAACATGATTTTTCTACAAATGATGTATGGATAAACAAGCAAACCCAAGTTGCTTCAGTCCAGCTTCAGACATCTTGAAATATTACATTTATTTTATAAAACCCTAAAGGAGGACATTTTTAAAATTAAACTAAAAGGACTTTTACTTGCTACTATATCAATCAGATGACAGAAGACATGTGGTAGATTCCGTTTTAATCATGTTGATAATTTATAGGCCTTAGAAATGTATCAAATATGATATATTAGGCTTTAATGTTAATACAATGTTCATCTTTTCTGTAAGCTGTTTTCTACATTGCAATGGACTATTTTTCTTCCAGCACTATTTTTCTAATTTACTAGTCAGTTTTACTTTATTCAACTCAAATCAACAGTTCATGTACATTTATTTATTGGGCAAGTTGCTATGTAATAAGCAGGATAATGTACATTTAGCCGGTCATTATCGCAAACTAAAGCCTTTCAGGGTTATGCAAGACCTGATCACCCTGTCGGGTTTATTTTGCGATAATGACCGGCTGAATGCACATTATCCCTTACATAAGCAATGCTTACCATATGGAATATATGCTGCATCTTATGCCCAGCATCTACTTTGCACAACTAAGAATGTAACTCCGAGAGGGGGCAGAAAAGGCCACGGACCTCGTGTTTCATTGAGCAACTATTGGCACAGCAATCTGCTGCCCCTTCCTGCCCGTATGACTAAAACAGAGCTTCCCAGCCGACACTCCTGCCTTTCATCTGTTCATCAGACATTCAGAGGAGTGAGAACAAGAGGATGAGACGGAAGGGGAGGAGACATGCATAACATGTAGAGAGAGACGGCCACTGGAAAGAGGTTTCGTAAGATCTTTTCCAGCTTCTGGTGTTTGGAAAGGCGGCTAAATTAAAATCCTGTCCATTAAATCCTGTGTAGGCGTTCGAAATCCCTTCTCCCTGACCTTTTGGATAAATTTCCGTCAATCTCATTTTACGCACGATTAAGGTTTTAATGAGAGATGGGCAGTATTAATGCTGGATTTAATCTAGACAACCTATTCTTCAGTGCTGCTAGCTAGCCTAAACGGACCCCATAAAGCTAAAGCCTGGATTTTAACAAATGCATTTTTAGAGGTAAAGTAATATGTTTCCTTCTTAAAACCAATTTTCCTCTGATTTATTTGGCAACCTGACAGTTAGGTCAGGGGCATAACCACCACAGACATCAAGGAGGACAAATTTTCAGATGAATTCAATTTTTCACCAGTTTTTGTGGTCGATCTGTATCCGCTCCGTGAAAGAGCCTAACGTTCCTTACAGTCCTCACCCCAGTTTTGAATAATCCTTGATTTGAGTATTGTAATTGGAAAAGCAATGGAAAAACATGCCTCTACCAACATTTGCAAAACTTTAAATACTTACCTACACACAATTCACTGCGGTTTCCAGCTAAAATGAACACTAGTGGCAGTAAATCGCCAACAACTATTATTTCTTTTCACACAAATTACGATTACAGGGCAGATTATCAATTAATAAAGACTTAATTTCACCAGGATCCTTGCACAATACTATGTTATAATGTTAAAACACTTTTACCATAGTACATGATTTGTAAACTATACTACATTTTGACATTTCCATTACATAACCAGCTCCATATGTATGGCTTTTCTGAAAAAGTAAACTTGCTTGATAGCTCACCTGGAGCAGCATTGCACTTGAGATGCAGAGCCCTTGAGTAGAGTCTCATGAAACATGAATTCCGATAAAAGAACTCAAAGTCTTATAGAAGCAAGTTTAACTGGCATGGTTGCATTAACAAATGAGTTTTTATCTCATGTTTGCTTTGTTAACACTAGGGTTAGGGTTAGGTTTAGGGTAGGGTTTAGTGTAGGTAGTACATTATTTTCAAACGCAATATAGAATTAACCATTTAGTGCCACTCTCTGGACATTTAGTTTAAGAACTGCTGTGATACATACAACAACTAACATAATAAAATGTTGCCAGATTCACACGTATCTATTTTGGATAAAATCGAATGAGCTGTTCCCTTAACATTTAAATTTGAAAGTGTCATGAAACATGCAAGAGGCAATGAAACAAGATTTTACTGTAGTATCACCACAGGCAAGTTTTTCCAACTGCCCTGGGCTGTAAATATGAATGGCAAATACTGAGATGAATCAAAATAATAAAATTCATCCTTGAATTACAATAAAACATTTTTCAATTCATTACTGCTCTGAAATTCTCACATAAGGTTCTGTGTAATGAGTAGCTGTGCTTTGCAAGCCTGTGCTTGATGCTGTTTGCTAGGCTTTCACAAACATCTTCAGAAAGTTATCAGAGACATCCAGCTGAACATGACAGCTCCTGTTCTATTCACACATTTAAGATTGCCTTCCTTTGAAAACTCACAGCATTCGCCAATCAGTTTCAAAACCCATTCCACAATGGTGCAGTAGATTTGAGTTATAAAACACATCCGCTTCCTTCAGCTGCAACACAAAGCACAGTACCATCAACAGCCACAAAATTAGACCAGAAGGACAATTGATTCAATTTAGTTACTCAACAGAACTTTTCAGTTGTACAATAAAGGACAAGAGTAAACTGAACAAATTGAACAATTTTTAAACTAAACTTAATCTGTTCTAATATTGTAGGCCGAGTGTGTGGTTGATTCCACTGAGAAACTTTCTCAGAGGTTCTGGCACATTTTTGTAATCCATTCAACCAATACCAGAACCTGACATGTCCACTGTTGGTATTCATAGGTATGTCTATGTAACATGTGATTCTAGCATACTTTTTTGTACATTTGCATAGACACTATACATAATGTATTAACAGCACCTGCATAAGTATTTTTGATTTTAACCAGGTTAGAGACGTAAAATGTTTACAATCATTTAATGTTCAACGAATATTAAATTCTTAGGTTGATTTAGCTTTGTTTAATTCATTCGATAAAATAGGTTAAATGCCATCTCATTTTATTATATTTACCTCACTACATATACTGCATCTGTATAATAGTAAATAATATAGATATTCAAATATAGAATAATATTTAAATATAGAATTTGAATTTTTCTCAAGTTACAGTTACAGTTTTTGAAGTACAGCCAGATGTACTGACAAGTATTTATAGTATCTTTATAGTTATCGTTCTTGGTGTGAACAGGGCTTTAATGTATTATCAACAACAGTTACATTTATTTCTATTTCTATCTCTCCTAAAAAATAAATAAATAAATAAATAAATAAAGCAGAAACCTCCTAAAGTTAATACTTAAAATATAACAGTCTCCTGACCAATGAAAGAGAACCCTCTCAATGATAAAAATTTTCATCTGGGAGGCAAGAATCAACTCAACTCCTCGCAGGAATATTTATGTCAGACTGTTTTGTTGATTCATATTTTTAGCCATTTTTAACAAAATCTTTTTCAGGTAACAGCTTGGATAAAAACAGATGAAAGGCATCTATCATAAGCACCATGTTCCCTGGTGCAGTAGGTAAAATCCGCAGTGAAATCCCCCTCTTTGTATGTGAGCCTGGTATGGCATAGGGCTGATCCCTGGAGAGGTAGCTCTTTTGAATACATATTGATATGACTGAGCTCCTAAGACACAGCGGGAGAGCCTAAGGCCACTTCCTGTTTATTACACATGTACTCCGTGCGTGAGCCGAGGGTGTGGAGCCGCGGAGCCTCGGGAGGAGGCATAGACTCTACACTTTATCTCCTGCTGTGCCAGGCTAAAGCGGCATGTACTGCCACATGGGGCAAGCACTTTCCGAAGCCCATGAACATGCGCTGAAAGCACTTGTGTAGGAGAAGGGTGAAGCCATTTAAAAAAGCAATCAGGGATAAAGATGAATCATCTTCTGGTGGTGCTTAGATCACTTAGCGTTCATAACAATCCAATGTTCGCTCTACAACCGCAACGTTTGTGTGCAAACGAGAGAAAATCAGGGTGACCAGGTGGCACGGATAATGCGTGCATGCTTAAGTGTGTGCGGGAAGTTGTCAAAGACATCTGTGATCATTGTGAAAGTCCTTCAGAATTAATGCAATTGAGCCTTTGAGAGACTGAGGGGAAGTCGGAAACGAAAAGAGGGAGGGGGGCAATTAAAGAATGCCCAAAGCAACAATATTGAGGACAAAGCTTTTCTTCTATCTAATTATATTCTGCGGCAGACACCTGCCCTTTCACCCCGCGTTCTCCTGGTACTCGAGTGAGGCAGTGAAACACTCTTGGCCTCTTTGCCCACTGAGACGACTTCACAGAGAGAGTCAAACCACAGCTCAGAGGACTGGGAGAGTACAGCTATTCTGTCCCGTTTTCACAGGGCACGGTTATACAGAGGAGGGCAATACTTCATCTGAAAGGAGGACAGTGAAACTCCAGCCAGTTTTAATGATGATCTGCACTGAAATAGTGGTTTGGTGGTGATACTGAACTCCTACCCTGTTGAAAAAACAGGTATGCATATGCTGTTTTTTTTTTCAACAGGGTAATATAAGCTATGAGCAGCAAACCAGTTGGCATTCCAGCTAACTAGCTTAAACAGAAAGATTTCTTTGGTCAACCATCTTCACCAGAAAGGCCACGCTAATTATCAAACAGTTTTTTTTTTTTTATTGCCCACCAGCTAGACCAACACAAAATCAGAGATAAAAATGTGTAAAACTACATATTTTAAAGTCAAGCTACATATTTTAGAGTCAAAGAGAACAAAATTGTCAATTCCTGATAAACTGGTACTAAATATCATTAAGAAAAGTAGGGGAAGCCACTGAATATAATCATTTCCATACATAATAAATTACTCGCACCTCAGAGCAACAGATGAGTTGGATGCCTGTTTTTTGAGAACGCAGTCATGTGAGACAGTTTTGGAAGGCAATTATACAGAAATACTTTGACGACAGACTTTGCTCAGGCATTTAAGAATGACCACAACATTTCTGATGCTGCACTGTAAAAAGTGATAAGTTGACTTAACTTAAAAAAATTGAGGAAACCTGTTGCCTTAAAATTATTAAGTAAATAATAATTTTTAAAAAAAAGTTAAGTGAACTTGACAATTCACTTAACTTATTTTTTTTAATTATTATTTACTTAATTTTAAGGCAACGGGTTTCCTCATCACTGTAAAAAGTGACAAGTTGACTTAACTTAAAAAAATTAAGGAAACCTGTTGCCTTAAAATTATTAAGTAAAAATAATTAAAAAAAAAAAAATAAGTTAAGTGAACTTGACAATTCACTTAACTTATTTTTTTAAATTATCATTTACTTAAAAATTTTAAGGCAAGGGGTTTCGTCAATTTTTTTAAGTTAAGTCAACTTATCACTTTTTGGAGTGATTAAGTTAAGTCAACATATCACTTTTTACAGTGTGTGCAACAAGATTGGTCCGCTGGTTAGTCAGGTTATCCCATCCCATCACGCAAAGTCACATGAATTTTTTGATGAGCATGGAGGAATTTTTCGCACAAGTCAAAAACCACCTCAAGCAAGCGTAAAAACATTTTTTGTGAATTAAGGGATTTTTTTTTCAAAATATGGCGTTTCCATCACTTGTTTCTGATGCGATACTTCAAAATGCGCAACAAGGCATACTTTTAAAAGGAGTGCAAACTGAATGTAATGTTTTTAGACACTTGACTGCATGTTAATTGTAATTACACAAAAATGTTTTATAGTATAAATTTATATTAAATACAATCAGCAATGCATTTTTTTGACCCACTTAAGTAGGACTTAAGTATATGTTTAATAATTGCACTTAAGTAGGACTTAATTGTACTTAATACTTAAAGGGTGAGTTTGCCAATTTTCAAGCAGCTTTGTATTGTTAGAATGCTGGTAATATAAGTGAACAATGTGTATTATTTTTCTGTGTTACCTGCAACAAGATATCCCCATTTATTTGTCAGCAAAAGACTTTTGATAACTCCAGGGCTTTTGTTAAAACTACAGATTGTACTTCTGCATTTTTGAATCCCTGCTCACAGAGCCCAATGCATCATGGGTGTTGATGTCATCCTACATTGTTTCACCACAGCCCTTTTTCTGTTTTCTCTAGTAGTGTAGCACCGGTTTTAAAAGAAAAATTGTGTTTCTACTGCACAGGGACAAATTTTATTTTATTTTAATCCCATCTTGCCAGCGGTGAATCTTTATATGTATGTGTCTTTGAAATGTAATGTTATATGCATGTGTCTTTGAACATGTACAGTATAATACATATATTTCATTCATATTATATTATCTGCAAGCACAATTTTTAGAACTACTTTTTGAAGTAGACTTGAAGTACACTACAAGTGCACATTCAATACAGTTAAGTGTGTTTCTTTTTCACAAAGGAGACATTTTGCACTGAGCCACAGCTCAAACAGCAGGTCGCTTTTAAATTTAAAGTACAGAATAAAGAAAAGAGGAAACTGTGCATGTCATAACTTTCACAAACATATAAACATTCAATCAAATATAGTTTAGAAAAGTACATTCAGTCAGGCGCAGAGCCCTGACTCAGAGTTCATTAAACGGATGATGATCTCCCTCTGCCTCACTCCAGAGGAATTCTTATAGGTAAAACACTGCGGAGGAGTCTGTGGTAATGGCGCGGAAGTTCATAAAAGAGAGACCAGGTACTGGAGATTGGTTTTAAATCACTGGCCAAGTTGCTCTGCTCCAAAGGGAGACAAGTTTAGCTAATGAAGCCTGACAGCCCGTTCCAGAGCAACTCCGCACAGGAGAAGATTCCGCCCGGATGCAGCCGCCTCCGGCTCGGCCCCGCTCGACGAGCACAGGGAATGGAAGAACTTTAGAGAAACTAACTGCTGCCCATTTCCTGCTTATTTAACACCCAATCCTACTTCAAAGCCTGTAATAGCAACACGACTCCCCGACATCAAACACACTCAATCAATCAAAGAATTCAATCCTGCTCTCAGGTGGCACAATTAGTTCCTAACACCAGGGCTTGAGGCTTCATCCCTGCAATGAAAATTCAGCACTAACTACCCATCACTTGTACCAGGGGCACAGAGTGATACCGTACATGCTGGCATTAGCATGCTGACTAATAGCCGTACTTAGGGAGATTATTACATAGAGAGAAGAACGTTATACCGTATATCTCAAAATGCACTGGCTCGATCAGAAGCAAACGGATTAATCAAGGTACTATAGACTCTAGAGACAAAAGAGTATTTTCAACATAATAATCAGACCTTTGTAAACCTTTCTGTCATTTTAATTTGTAGACGATTAACACTAAAGACTAGTTAATCTTTGATACTAATGAGTGGCGTCTTTAAGGTTAATTGCGTGGATCCCGTTGTGTGACTCCTCTAGTATTACACGCAACAATGAAATTTCACATGGGGGTAGGAAGTATGAGCGGAGCAAGATTTACGGATTCCTTCTCACAACCTCTGGGAGAATCACGCCAGCAGGACATTTTAGACGGAGGAACTGAAGACGAAGCGGAAAATGCTTGTGAACCTGGCCCTTAAACATATTTCACTGCCTTACTAAAATGAAGAGAGAAAGTGGCGGACTTTGAGTTGAAGGGTGCTGTTAATTTACAGCACATGGCAAAAACAGAGAAGTGAGGATGGAAAGAAGGCAAGAGAGAAAGGGAAAGCTCTGAGTTTAATACGATTCCCAGCTCCTTAATAATCCCCAGCCTCCCCCCTGGAGTGGACTTCCACTAACCCCTCCACTGCTCTCCTCTGTTTCATATTCTTCCAAGATGATCTGGAACTAATGTGCTGTTTATTTTTCCCAGAAGATAGCATCTGGGCTGCTCGGCTCACGCAACCTGTCTTTATCCACCCACAGGTGGATGGAGAGAGAGAAAATGACACGGGGAGATGGGAAAGGAATAGGATTTGGATGGATATTTGTGTTCCTTGTTGGATTTAAATATTTTTAGATCATCGCTGTCCCCTATAAAGTTATGTGAGAGGAGGTGCTGAAATCAGTGTTTGAAATGGTTGCTTGCTGCTGATAATATGTCAGTTTCTGATGACACCTTTTGTTCAGACAATTTTTGAGCTGAAAGAAATATCAGGCGTACGTGATTGACTTCGCAGAATGTTAAAGTAATACATCCTCTCGTAGAGATCAGCCTCAAACAAGTCCTACACAAAACTGCTCTGAATTACTA
Organism: Tor tambroides; assembly: GCA_021397915.2. Classification (NCBI taxonomy): domain Eukaryota; kingdom Metazoa; phylum Chordata; class Actinopteri; order Cypriniformes; family Cyprinidae; genus Tor; species Tor tambroides. The sequence goes on from JAFVLL020042051.1 coordinate 31,721, forward strand.
TTTCTTATAAAAGAAGAAACTAATACGGGGCTGAAGAAATACCAAGTAAAAGAAACAACAGGAAAATATGTTAAAAATCTAGTTTAAAGCACATGTGCCAAGTTGTACAAAATGTACTCTTTGTATTCATGTTGGTTTCATATTATTTTTTCATAAGATAAAAAACGTTTAACCCATTTTTAAGAGAAGTTTCAATTTAATAACTTATGTGTTGTAACATTTAAGTAAAAAATAATACATTTCCTACACCCTAAAAACATACATTTTATTTTTCCAGGTACATTTATTTTTTTTTACAAATATCATGAATCAATAAACATCATAAAAAAGTTATTTTCAAATTGTCATTTTAAGAGACCTACTGACATTGGCAAGGTTTGCAGGGGTCCTCTCTATGATATTAATTTCCTGTTTTATGTTTTTATTTTGTTTGTTTGCTTGTTTGTTTGTTTGTTTGTTTGTTTTTTCATTTGCATGCATTTTTGTTTAAATATCTAGTTCACTCATGAAACTCTAGATGGCGCTGGCTGATTTTTTACATGCAATTTGCAGGCAATGAGATTGCTTGATCAACATTTAAATAGTCTGGTTCAGTATTTGCTTTAAGCTGGTCCTGCAGTGCACTACTAGAATTCCTCTGAAACCCTCCACCTCCTCCAGCTCCACCTGTCTAGATGTGCTTCTGGATTTATGTGCAGCAGTTGCACGCAGCAGCAGCAGCATATCTTACAACCTCACTGGCTTGCTAGCAGATTTAGCCTACCAAGACAAAATACATTAACATCATATCCATGCTAAAACTATTCAGAGAGTTGTCATGAATGGATTTTTTTTTTCTAAAAAAAAAATAAATAAATAAAAAGTTAAGGCTTCTTTCAAGAATTTCATTATATGAGGACAGTTGTATCGCCCTTCTATTTTTAATGTTATGCTTCCCAGAAACATAGGACCAAGAAATGTCCGCCCAATCAAAACGCTCAGTCCGAGCATTTTAACTGGCTTTCCTACCTGCCTGTCAAATATGTATTTGCATACCTCTGCGCACTCTGTTTGCGCAGACATGATACGTGATCAGCACGTTCACGCAGGCTGTGTAGACAGAGCGAGAATGCCAGACAAACATCAACAACCCGATCTTCCTTCCTGGTATTGTAATACTTTTACTAACTGTGCTATAAAGTTTTCTCACCGGTGAATGACACATGATGTATTGTAGTAATGTTGTCTCTGGTTGCCTGGTGTGCGTATGCATTCAGGGGGCGTGGCTTTGAGTGGCGAGTTGCAGGGAGGGTGGGATGTTCGCTTTCAGTGCTATCAGGCTAAAGTTAGCATTTTCCGAGATCTCCTACTGCACCTTTAATTCAGAAATTAAAAAACATGATCATGGTAGTAGTGGTGTTTTCAAGTCACTGCAAGTATAAACTGTATTTTTAACAAAAAATTTACATCATGTCATTGACCCACTTACTGATAAAAATACATGAAGACTGTACAAGCCATTTTAGCTTCAAAGTTCTGGTTCAATGCCATTACACATCTTCCTCAAATGTGGCAAGTGATAAAATAATATCTGAAATCAATATGAAGGACTTGTCATCTGACAGGAAACAATAATAAAACCTGCATTGAGAATATGCAAAACGGCAGGTGACAGGACAGTCAGAGCTTGCGTCTACTGTGTCATCTGTGTCACCACCATGTCACTTCCTGTCTTCTACTGAGTGAATAGTTGATGGGTGCACATGGTGATTTGAGCTCCGACACAACCCCCTTTACTGTTGTTGGACAAAAAGACAAGCCAAGATGATTTCCAACAGACCGGCCCAGTCAGTTCCAATACAGCCTGACAGCAGCTGTCAGACACTCTAATGCATGCTCTTTCAACACTCTCCGAGTGATAAAACATCGCCTCAGATTGTGTACCCTGATAAAAGTTCCCTCCGCTCACCCTGTAGGAACACAAGGAGATCTTTGATGTAGAGACACCAGGGATGCTGCGTTCCCAAGCTACTACGGGCGTCTGAGAAAGCAATGAGGGCCCTGTACTGGCCTTTTCTCTCCTTGAAGATTTGTAAATAAAATATCAAGGCATGGAGAATCCTGAAACAATCCCGCTTCAGCCGCAGCGGCATGCACCGGAGTGTACGGTGCAGCGCAGGAGAGAGACGCCTGATTGAACTCCAGAGGTGCTGGGCATGGGCATTAATGAGATGGGAGTGGGAGCGTTTTCTTCTCTGCCCTCCGCGCGGCAGCCTTGAAACCGGCCCCGACCAGGCCCCATCTGCACCGGCGGAAGGTACTCGGACTAATCTGCTTCATTTTCTGCCTCTTTAACCGAGACCAATGTATTTAAACGGCTGCTCCTTTGACAGATGCTCAGTTCAAATTATTCCTAACTGGAAATTTGCTGGAGAAAAATTAAATATCCTTCAGGCCAGGCCGCCTTAAGAGAACGCTCAACATCAAAAGGGTGAACACTTCAAAAACTAAAACTAATGACCCCAGCCCACCTCCAGGGAGTGTCGTTCCAGCCTCAGATCCTGGCCAGCTAAGATTTCAGTCTTTAAATGAAGATTTTAACTGTTCCCTTGACTCTGGTCTTTAACACAGAATACAGAATAAGAAACCGACACTACGTTTTACCACCTTCCGTCAGTCCCAGAACAGAAACGAGGCTCTAATCTGATGCATCTATTCATGACTGATTTTCACTTTGTCAGTCCGACCATTATCACCTCCGTACACCCATGGTGTGGAATCGCACCGCCAGGGCAAAGCCCAAGGTCTGCCGTGGGTGACTACCATCTCAAAGCGTGTTAAAACTTTCGAAATCCCTCTAAAAATGAGGCTCCATCCCCACCGTGAGGCCAGAGGAAGCAAGGCAGAGAAAGAGGGTGCATGTGAGAAGGGGAAAGAAGGGTTACAACAGCTGGCAACATTCATCTCGGCTCCCTGATCAGAGCCGACAGGAGTCATTAAGTCATAAAAACCACAGAAACTCCCACTCTCCAGATGAGCAAAAGGAGAACAGAACAGCCACTCGGAGTAGAGAGGGAGGTCCGTGTCGGCCCCACTTTTCCCTGCGAGAGCCTTGTACTGGGGGTTCAGGGTATTGAGCGAGACATATCTAAAGCATGGGTGAATTTATGCATCTGGGCAAAAGCTGAAAAATCCCAAACATCAAGCATCAACAGCCATCACTGTCTTAGGAACGCCCGTCTGTTTTGAAACAAAATCTTCGTTCTTAAATAATCACATAACGCGGCTGGGGCCGGTTGCAATGAGTTACAATTTACGCACTACTAAATATTTTTTGCATGGTGCATCAAACTTAGCTGAAACATATTTCTATATATAAAATGAATATTTATGCAAGTCTCTGACCAAGAGTAATGGTTGGAATAAAATAGCAGACTGATTGAATTACATCAATAAGCTTTTGTTTTACCTGACAGACTTCAATCCTTTAGACATATATGTTGACATTTGCACTTGTTTACATTTTAAGAGAGAGAACATTATGTGAATAAATTACTTTGCTAGCGGCTCTTCAACACAAACTCGACCTAAACAGCACAACTCTGTGTACATCAGTCCGTGTTGTGCATGTTAAATACAATGGAAACATATGTTTACTATTAGTTACGTGACCAAGAATCAAGGATAAACTGAAATTCACAGCATTTCAATGCAACTTCTGCTTGCATAGTTGAAGGCTGCTACTGGATCACTGAGAGTAAAACATCGTATAATGTGACTACGCATTACTTTACAGAGAGCTTATGATCTACTAGCTATGCTCAGCCTTAAGAACAAATGCATCCAAAAAAGTAAAGAGTTACTTACAAACTAGCTAGAAGTTACTAAGCCTCTAGCGTGAACTTTACATACTTACGAATGGCTGGTGCAACCCTACCCTGGAGACCAGCTATTTCTAAGCATATTGTTCTAAAATGTAATGTTATAAGACAAAAAATGTTAAAAGGCTGCATCATCTGCCGCTTTTGAAAAATAGCGATTAATCACGTCAGAAATTCAGAAAAGCTCCAAAATGCCTTTCACATTTTCTGACATAATAATCCATAAATATTTCAAAATCTGAATCCAAGGAACTCAGGCAAGCATTAAGATAACATGCGTGGCACAGCATGCCAGAACCGCCTCTGAACTCGCTATAAAGATCGACCTAGTGAGATGTTGAAATATTGAGAGTGAAATGAACCGACAGTGAATGGTGTGCCATGCTTTTTTAAAATCTGATCAACGAGGTGTTTCGGGCTTTCTGAAAGGCAGTATTTCGTTTCCTCAAGCAGTGGGGTTAAACAAAAAGCAAATGTTAAGCCCCGATCCTCTGAAGTTGTGCCGGGCTTTGAAAGCCAATACCCAGCTCCTCTCACCCAGACTAACCCACCATTTTACAAGTCAAATCAAATGCCTTCTCAAATCAGGGCACATAATTTGTGACATTTATGGCAGGTTTTTTCCTGTTGCAGCATCATGGATAAAGACAATCCATGAAGACAAAATAGTTCACTCACTGAAAATCAAATTCCACACCTGTTTCGTTTGAGTAAACAGGCAAAAAAAAGACCAAGATCTGTGTTTGTGGAGAGGTTTCCAAGTGCTAGTGCCCTCAGGAACATGAGGAGAAACAGACAAAGTGCTCCAGAACAGCTTCTGACCGTTCAATCCCTCACTGTGATTTTTCCACGTGTCATCCACCTACCACTCTTCTTTGTGCAAGGCGATGTCAGGCATGAAAGAGCTTTGATAGATTTAAGACTTATTCAAGCACCAACTGCTTAACCAGGATATGAGCTACAGCGCTAACCAGGATTTAGACAGCAAACTTCTGCCTCTTAAAGGCTTTCTTAAGCCAGCAATTCACGTGAAATATTGTCCTCAAAAATGTTGGGGAAAATATTTCAGTTGGCATATTAGAAAAAAAGTCAATAAATAGAAATAAAACAATATACATTCAAACTGAAATAATTCAAAGCATGTTAGGCTGCAAGGCGAATTTTAAAATTATGATATCATATCTATATCTATACCTATCTATCTATCTATCTATATATAAAAAATACTATTATATAACACTGTCTATGTGTCTATGTCTAAAACAAAATGGCATGATATTGAAATGATATTCTTGTCTGGCAAAGTAATGTAATAATGTCTTTTAATTATGTTCCTTGACGATCCAAATTTTTTCGCCAGCTACAGATATATGTGCAAAAATTTGATTAATTAATCAGCATGTGATTAATTTGATAAAATATGTTAATCCATGATCATGTAAATAATAATCAACCGTTTTAATATTTATTATTTATTTTATGTTAGTATTGTTTATTAGGTTGATATTGTCAAAATATATAATAAATAGAAATGATATAAACTCAAAATTTGGTAATGAACAATCTATTCAGTCAAAAAAAAATCTCAAATAAGAGACACATATAGCATGAAGAGATGTATATTCTGAATAAGATATCACTGTTATGGTTTTTGCTATGTAGTAATCTTTTGTAGCATGACTATAGAGGCAAGGATGATGGCCATTTATGGAAACTTTTTTTTCCCCCTTGTGGAATGTTGAGAGAACAGCGGGACACCGAGGAGGATAGATGTAAACCTGTGAGTGTTGACCCGGAACAGTCTTCCCCTGCCCTGCAAGCACGGCAAGGTCCACCGTCAGAAGAATAAACTCTCAGTCCTGTTAGCCGCTCGGCTGCATGGATTTAATTTTCACCATCTGTTGCCTTCATGCCTCCATGCTTTCCATTTCTGCCGCACATTCTTCACAAATTCAGTAGCTTCCTTCTTCTACATTTGTAAATGTTGTTGACTGTGGAAAGGGTCCATGTTTACTTTGAATCCCTGGCCATCTCAAGGCCTCCTCTAATCACCCACAGCTGTTCACTTCTCCTTTGCTTTCCTTGGCCCATCTCTTCAAACACACAGACTATATTTTCAATGTAAATTATAGATTTGTGACAGACTAAATAAAAAGTCAGATTGTTACTGGAAGCAACATGTCCTAGAGTAATAATGATATTTCATGTTTTTCAGGACATTTTCTTCCCTGGCATCTATCCATAATAGAAAGGCAGCTTTATTTTAATGTTGTGCACCAGTCTGAGAAGTACTATTGTGGTGAACTCACAGGGCAGATAACAGAGATGTTATTCTTTTGCAAAGCCTAAATTTATACATACATATATCATTGTTGTTACTGAAAATCATTTTTGGTAAGTGAAAGTAAAAAATGCAACTTAACCTAAGCTAAAATAAAAATGGATAGAATGGAAATGAATAGAAAAGCCTTGGCAACTAACCTAAATAAGTTGAGGTTGAAGTACACTGTTAAAAAATCAAAGTTGTAAACAGAACAAATATTTTTGGAATATGTTTCACAAGAAAACACTATTAATTCAGCCTTTTCTATTGAAACATTTCACATTTAACTCAGTGTGTTAATTGACACTTTGTTTCTGAAATTCACCAGCAATTTCTAGGTGACTTTTTTTTTCTACACCATTTTTAGTGTACTACACAATGACTACTAAAACTGAAATGAAAAAAAATCAATTAAAGCTATATATTTAGAAAAAATTAAAGTAAATTAAATGACAGAGCAAACTAAATTTGTAAAAAAAAAATAATAATAATAATAATTTGTTATTAATAAATGCTATAATATTAACTGTTAAACGCTATTTATATTCAACTGTTCAGTAAAGTTTATACACTAAGGCTGATGATACACTGGGCAACAGCAATGTTGCCGTCAATGGGCAACCAGGTGAGACACAGGGCCCAAGACTGATCTAAATTATCCAGATAGAAATTTGTTACCCATTCTCAATGGAAAAGTGTCCAAGCAACGTTGCTCAAAAAAAGCTGCCTGGCAAAATTGCTCAAAAAGTTGCCCTGTGTATCATCAGCCTAAGGAACTGCACGTACCCGAGCAACATAGTTGTGTTTAATTCATAAATGAATCGTGTTTTTGAACAAATCAGTTGAGTGGCTCAGTGACTTATCGCCACTTACTGGTGTAATTATGTTATTTGTGCTGAAAATCCACATCTAATTCACAGACCGACATCCTAATTTATACATTTATTTCTTTCTATTACTTAACTCCTATTAAACGGAGATATGAAACAGATACAGTGTCTCATAATTCAAGATGAGTTGGCAGAGACTACAAAAAACATGGTTAGTGGTAAAATAAATCCTAGCTGTCGCAAAAGTTCGCGATTTTTTCCGATGTAAACTCCAAATAAAGTAAGCTCCCAGACAACTGTATGATGCTCTTTCCGGTGTTGCCAATCAAACACAGTTTATCAGCGTACTATCTGCACTGACTTCCATTCTCTTGATCGTTCCGAGATGGCGACAGCGTTGACGTGTACTATGAGTGAGTCATTGAATCATTCGAAAAAACAATTCATGATTCATTCAGAACTATTGTGAGCTTGGATCAGTTTCTTTGGTGAAGAAAAAGCATACAAAATGGCAATACTTTGTCTAAAATGTAACTTACTATATACTGTATATATACTATTATGTTTGTTTGATTTGTATTTTAGACTTCTACATCATAGGTTTAACCTCTCGTGTAGAAAGTTTTTAGAGAGAGACCGAGCTAAGAGACCAAAGAAATGAGCAAGAGAGAGAGGCAGAGAGATTGAAAGGACAAGAGCAAAATGTATAAAGAGTCGTCTGTTCTTCTTCCTGCCTGAGGACCTCGTCTGCTCTCACCTGCTCTGTTTGGCAGCAAGTGGAAAAGCAAATTTCTGGGACACAAATTGGCATTCTGAACCACAGTGATTCCTTGAGTGTAATCTAATTAAAGCACACAGCCAGTGGGGTAACGGCGAGAAAAAATATCAGTGCATTAAAAAGTTCAATGGATAGAGAGACATAAAAGTGTCTGGCACTCTTCTCCAAAGCCATCGTCAGGTTCGCTATCTGTAACTTTACAGCTCTTACCAGGAATGACAAGCGGTGGATAGTCAGGTACATCAAGGCAACAAGAAGCCCAGACCAAAAATAGTCAAGGACATAGAGGGTCCGTATAGTTGCAGCATTGCAATTTCTGTAACCGTACACCCGTTTACAACACTGCTGGTTACAAACTCACCCAACATGAAACTTCCAATGTTATTTAACTGCCTTTAAACGTCACATAACAGTTTAAACAAGCACAGGGTGCTTTGGTTTTCCATCATCCAAGGAAAAGGGATGCATACAATCCTTTCTCCAGCTTTGAGAGCCATTGTAACTCCATAACTTGATACAACATCTTGAGTTGAGGGAGGATCAGTTGAGTTTTACGCTAATCCCTGACATTATCCTCCGAGATCTGAAATATGAGCGCAACGTGTCTTTTTGAGAGTGGGGGAAGATGATCTCAGCTGCGGTAAGGTTTAATGTTATCACACTTAAAATACTTTAGTTCATCCAGAGATAATGTTTACCACAGAAACAGTTGAACAAAACACCCTCGGGTTGATTCATCCAAACCTGGGGACACTGAGCTGTACAAAGAATATTTTAGATCTGTGTAAGACTGGGGGTTATTCAGTAAAAAGAGGTTGTGAACAGATCAGGGATTTTTGAATGGTTTTGCTTCAGGACCCAGATTTTACATTGGACATCAAGTGGTGACACAACACAGTATCAAACACAACCCGTATTTAATGTACTGTAGTTTTATATATTTGTTCACATTTTTCAAGGATAAAGGGATGTGACGCAACCTGCCAATGTTAGCATTTGGATTATTTGGCTGCTTACCATTTGACCGTTGTATTTCTGCCAAGATACAAACATGTTTGATTGCACAAATGACATAGCACCAACAACAAAACAAATTATTTTATTTGTTTTAAATTTTTATTTTACAACGCATGAAAATATGGTTAGCTGCAGTTTCATATGCATTTTTCATTGTCTTTTCCTTCTATCTCCAACACTATCTTCATCAGAACAGACATGCTGTGAATCCTTTTCATTTTTATTTATAAATTTTATTTATAAATATTATTTTACAATGCATGACGAATAGTTGCATTTTCATATTCGCATTTTGCATTTTTTTTTCTCCAACCATATCAGAACAGACCTGCTATGAATCCTTTTAAAAGCTGATGTTTATTTATTCATTCAATCATTCTCAATGCATGGCAATATGGTTTTTTCATGTCATTTTCATATTTGCATTTTGCATTATTTTATTTATCTGCAACCCTGTCAGAACAGACCTGCTTTTAACATTTAACATTTTAGAAAAATGTCCTAGACCTTATGTTTTTCGTCTAGTGCATGTTTTCCCTTATTTAAATCTGTTTTAATTGCGGTTTTGGTGCTTTGGGGCACGACAGACCATGTATGAAACACACGGCCATAGCAACACCAGTAGCCTTGTATAGCCATGCGTGATTAATTACTTTAAATGTGCCTTTCAACCTTAGATAGTCTGCGAGGGCCTTCAGGCCAGGTCCTCCACATCACAGTGGGGTGCTCTTCCTTTTATACCGCCTGTAAACTAAATCAAACAAGACCCCACTGCAGCCCGTGTCCCAGATCACTCCTGCGAGGGAGAAAAAGAGAGATTGAATGAGTTGAGAACAGGTTGGCGCACATAAGTACCTAATGCCAGCAAAATCCATTTGTGCGTGTGTGTTTGTAAAATGTTGGCCTCATTGCCTCATTGTGCCTCAAACCTCAAAACCTAATCACCAGGACTGATGTGATCATAGACAACAACACAAGATCTCCACAACATAATGAAGGCCCCTCTTATGTTTTTCACTATTATTTCTCACCCATATACGTTTCATCTGTTGGCATTAAATTTAAAAAAACTAACTAATGCCCAGTTCTAAAAGCCCTATGGAATAAAGTAGGGTTTGCACAACATCTATTTTTCCATGGGAAATCTATTGTCTCTTGGGAAAATGCGACTGGTCTTTGCTAAATACAGATGTGGCCTTTAAGAATGTGTGTTTTTTTGTTTTGTTTTGTTGTTGTTTTTTTAAACGGGATATTTGCACTTTTAAATTAAATTGAATTGCTTTTATGGTCTCATTAGTTTATCGGTGTCTGTTTTTGTAGTAGATTGTGCATAAGACAAGCGGATTGTGTTAAAAAAAATACTTTATGTTGATTTTATGGTCATAGTTCTTACCACATTAAGCTATGTTTTAGATAGTGATTTTAGATGATCCACAACGTATAGCGAAGCATAATAAAAATAAGCGCTGTAGAGTAATACTTTTGAAATGACTTTTCAGTGATCAAACTGTCATGATAAACGTGATAATACTATTGACAACAGAATACAATTCAATAGACTACAGCTCACTATGATTAATGTTATCTGCCGCTTCAGTACAGTACATCTGTATGTACCATTTTACCATGTTTTTCTTCAGTTAATAGGTGAAATGTTAAAAGTACATTGACTCTTACTCCAATTTGAATAATAATAAAGTGATCAAACTGTCTACATCTCTACAGCCAGATTCATTTTGCTTGAATTATTATAGTTATATCCTATTTGCTTAACATGCCTGTTGGCAACATTTCTGCAAAATGATACAGTATTGCGTTGCTTCTTGTACATTTTGTGCCATTTTTAAAGTGAAATGTCCAGTGAGTGGCACTAAAAGTGCATTACGTTTTCTCTGAAACTGATGTGTGAACATTTTACGTTGGTTGTTGAATATAGCACAGCAGTTCGGTATTTAAATGTCCAGTAAGTGGCGCTAAAAGGTTAATCGTGTTTAAAAACATACCTAAACCTAAATCCTACCCTAAGCCTAACCAATGGTATTAACAAAAGCAAACGTGAGATAAAAGTGCATTTGCTGATGCAACCATGACATTTTCGCTTGAGTCTACAAGTCATTGTGTTCACATTGCAAGGGCAGTGCTGTACCAGGTGAGCTACCAAGCAAGTTTACTATGTCAGAAAACCCATACATATGGAGCTGGTTTTGTGATGCAAATGTCAAAATGTATTCATTTACAAGTAATGCACTAATGTAATAGTGTTTTGAGGTCATAACATAATATTGTGCAAGAAACTGTGTAAAAACAAGTCTTTATTAATTGATAATCTGCCCCTGTAATCATAATTTGTGTGAAAAGGAATAAAAGTTGGTCTTGGTGTTTTACTGCCACTAGTGTTCATTTCAGTTGGAAACTGCAGTGAATTGTATATAGGTACAGTTTTGGAGTATTGCAAAAGAGGCACATTTTTCCAATGAGCCTATGTTGCCTAATGAACTGAGATTCAGGTTTCCTGAATGTTTTGTAAACAAAAGGTGGTCGGATTTCACTTCATTTTTAGGTTCATGCTTCATGCTTCTCTGTTTTTAGCTTCTTTTTTGTATTATATCAGTTACATGAGCCTCACTAAGGTTAAAAAAAAATACTTGCTTCATAAGCTGAGGCAATGCCAATCTACTGTCATGCCAGCGAGGACAAACAGAGGCCCTGTGGATTTTTGTAACAATAGCAATACATCACTGCTCCAATTAGCCCTGTTACATGCTCAATTAAGCTGTTCACATGCATCATCTGTGCCAAATATCTGTCAACACACATACACAGATAAAAAAAACACACATAATGAGTTTTAAAACATTACATTAGTACACATTATGACAACGTTCTGTATGACGATATTTATGGCAGTGCCACGGTGCTCTTCAGTGATAGGTCCAGAGTTCTCTGCTTTGTTTTGCCTCTAGGTAACATTATAGGTCTTTGATCGAAGTATACAATAATCTAGATTTAGAAAAATAAGATTGATAAGCATTCAACAAAGACATGATGCAGCCTTAGATATCAATATATCAGCCTTCAGTTTGCATTCTATAATGAAATCGAATCCTCCTTTACCCTGATTTGCATAGGCGAGCACATTGCTCACTCTTATGATGGAAAAAGTGACATATTCTTAATTCAAGAAGCCTCCCCCACTCTGCTAATATGTCATGGTGCATTCCCAAGGACCCAAACGAGACAGAATGAATCTGAGCGTAGATGTGGCCGCTGGGTTTCCCTCCTTGCCATTCTCTTTACTTCCCACTCGGCTTTGGGTTTTTATTAATTTTATTTAATTATCCTAAAAAGCTCTTTTTACACCATAGCAGCGGCGCTCCACTCCCCCAGTATGAGCTATGTAATTTAATAAAGCTCCATTAAAGGGAGGATTTGATTAAAAAATTAAGCTGCCACGATCACCCCCTCCCCCCAGCCCAACTTAGGATGAGATCCAATATTTCGCATTATGAATATGTCGAGTAGAAATTATCACCGCAGGACAAGTTAATACATTTCACGGGACCTCCGCGATGACAAGCGGAGGAGACGAATGTATAGAAAGTTAAAGAAAGGGAAAATGAAGTGTGAACTTCTGCCTTTATCTCAGGTGTTCCGCCTTTTTTCCGCTCTTGTCTTTCCCATCATGTTCCATGTTCAAATCTCTTCTAGTAATTCCCCATTTTCCACTTCCTCCTGACCGAGTGCGAATCAAATAACTCAAATGGAAGTCTCTCAGCCGCGTATGACGACACTGCCCTGCAATTTCACGAGGGCCCGAGCAAAGTCCATGCTGCGACTTTCTGGCTTCGCTTTGGAAAACGTTCCTGTTCCCTAATTGTTTATACATAGTGTAGCGACCCTATGAAATCCCATCTGCCCCGCCGTCCAGCCAGAACAAGCACGCTGTGTGTACGCACATAGACTCGCTGATAAAGAAAACGTGCGAGCTGTCGATCGCCATCGCTCACGAGCGAGATGGTGGGATTTCCAAAAAAAAGCATAAATGCACGGTGCAGTTTCAAGTTAAATGACATTTTGGCAATACAGTTTTGGAGGAGAAACATAATCTGTGCAATTAATGCCTGAAAATTATAGCCTGGATCTAGTAGTGGTTTGAAGCATAAGTTATTGATTTTGAAATGAAAACCTGTACTCTTCAAGGTTAAATCCAGTCTACCCTCATTACGGCTCTGTCCTTGAGAGGACCCACATTAGGGGCCACAGCAAGGAGGAGAGAGGGGCTGCTTTAATGAAGGTGAATTTAATGGGATTTAATGTAGCTGGGGGCAATGGAGCAGCAGAGATAGGGTTTTAACAAAGAGCCGGGGAGCAGGGGTACAGCCCAGAGAGCAGCCATTTTCCATTCTTTTTATTTATTTCGCCATTCAGCCAGATGGGATGAAAGCACACCATGTCTTAGTTGTAAGTGGGTCCCGCGAGTCAGCACTTACTCTTTGCTCTGGAGTCAAGCCGGCAAAAAAGAACCCGGCTTTTCCACCCCTGTCATCTACACAGCCTATTGTACAGACCAATACGATTTTTAAAAGAAAAAGGATCCCAATCTGTTCCACACACCTAACCCCTTCAACCTGAGCCGAGGACGATGGGACGTAACACACCGTGCCGTCCAACTATCTGACGGTACATTCCAAAATTCTTCTCGAAGAATGCATTTAAATGATTTACGAGCCACTGATGTGAAAGACACACTCATTTTGCAAACGCTCAGCACGTCTTGGCTTTGTCAGATCAGTGGAATAATTGTTTTTATTGTACGACCAAATTTAATTTCCATTCCACGTGATCCATTGTCTGCTGCAGCATAGCGTAACCACTACATTCTTTCTTTCTTTCTTTCTTTCTTTCTTTTTATTCTTTCTTTCTGTATTTCTTTCTTTCTTTCTTTCTTTGACAATGTCAGACAGTGGTTATGTCACTCAAATCATGCAGTATCTTTGACAAGGGGTTATAGTTTAGAAGCAGTGATGTACTATTATAGTTTTTGTTAATATTTTGAATATTTAGGGGGTTTTTTAACTTTTGCTAAAGTTTGATTGATTGATTTTTTTTCATGTCTATACAGTTTTCATTAAGTTTTAGATTGTAGTTTTAGCTTTTTGTTTGTTTGTTTTTAGTATTTCAAGTTCAAAAATGAACAAAATGAGATCAGGTTATTTTTTCCTTTATTTCAGATCATGTTTATTTTATTTCAAGTAACGAAAAATTATTTTATTTTTATGTGTTCTGTTTTCATTTTCATTTTAGTTCAGTTTTTGGTAATTTTGTTGCATGCTTCTGTAATTTTTTTATTTGCATTTTTTTTAATATGTCTATATACTTTTTTTTAATTAAGTTTGATTAGCTTAAGGTATTAACATACTTCAACCTCAGCTAAACAAAAATGAGAAATTTTGCCTTGGCAACAATAGCTGAAATTAGAAGGAAAAAAAAAAGTTTAATTTTTTTTTCTATTTTATTTCAGCAAATTTTCATTTTATTTCAATTAAAGAAAATGTTTTTTTTATGGTTATAGATTTTATTTTTATACTTTCTGTTTTCATTTTAATTTTAGTTAATGTTTTAGTAATTTTATTGTGTTTTTTGTATTTTTTAGTTTTTTTCTATGCATAAATATGTCTACAGTATATAGATTTTATTATGTTTTAGTTTATCATTTTAGTTTATTGATATTTAGTTATTTTAGTACTTTGACTTAAAACGAAAATGAGATTTTAAAATATTTTGAATATTTTATTTTCGAATAATGTTTTTTTAATTGTTTTTATGGTTTTAATTTCAGTTAGCGATAATAACCCTGGGTTGCACTCATGCCTCCGGCTGCCTTTCACAAAAGATCCCAGACAAACGGCGATTCAAGAAGTTGTCAACTTTCAGACCTGCTTCCATAATTAATTGCGTGTAGCTTGCATAACAACTGTTGAGGCCCCATCGGATGAGTCAAGCTGCACACTATAGCGCTGAGGTCACATCTCTCTCAGCCGTGCCCTCCGCTTCTCATGTGCTTGATGAAAACAATGTGTGCTCTCTGCAAATAACATTAAACAGCCCGCTTCTACAGTTATGCCCCATAAATATGCCCAAATCTTGAAAAGCAAAAATAATTACTTTCATACCTTGTACTGAGGCCGTCGCACAGATTCATTTCTCTTCTCAATCCCCCCAACACCACACACTTTTCTCTTTCTAGCCTCACAAATCAGCCTCCGCCATGAACGCAGAGTTGGGATGCTTTAAAGAGCACAAACAACACATTAATTAGAAGTGTCAACGCAATGAAATTGCTCATCGTTTTCTCTGTAAAGTTTCATAATACCGGTAACCCATTACACATCACTTGTATTTTACCCATGCCTGGCAGACAGTCTAGTCTAAAAATGAATTACAGTTCATCTCCAACTTATTTTACTCACTTTCCCTTTGAGAAAAACTCCTGAGATGCGCTTATGTTGAATAATACCTCTCCGCATTTTAATCAGCAAAACACACTGTTGATGCATCGCTTCACGCGCGTTCTACCAATCTCAGAGGGGCAGCTCAAAACTTTAGAGGAAAACAAGCACTCCGTTGCTAAGAGGTCAAACTCGGGGTATATAATTAAAGACATACACCTAGCACAGTGGTGGGTACGTGAGAGCCATAATTAATGTACAGGCATGTGCTTCCAACTCACTGATCCTCTGCCAAGTTCAGCATGTGCGGACATGATGCTCCAGCCAAGGGCATTGGCGTAATGATGGACGGGGCCAAGACGTCCTCCAAGACTCACCTTGCCCTTTAAACATTTGCAGAGCAACAGGGATATCCGCATGACAGGGAAACCCCAAAGGTCAAAGGTCACCGAACATCTTAAATGTGAATAGAGTAAATGGAATTTGAGACACTGTGAGCAATTCAAAACTATTTCCTTTCACTCTTAAAAATAAAGGTTCTTTATTGGCATTGAAGGTTCCATGAACATCTACGGAACCTTTCCATCTTGCAAAAGGTTCTTTATAGTGGAAATAAAGTAGAACTTTAGCACTTAGAAAAAAGTGGTTGTTTTAAAAAATGTTCACTGAAAGCGTCTTTGGGAAGCCAAAAATTGTTCTTCTATTGCATCACTACATGATCTCATGTACTGTACATACTGTATTTTTAAGAAATGGTTATGGTTGGGTTTAGAGGTAGGAGTGGGATTTGCAAATTAATGCTATATTGTTTATTTTTTTAATAAAGTGGTTTCATTTAGGTTTGGTGGTAGGTTAAGGGATCTATACATCTAAATCATTTTTTGATAAAATTATTAAAATGCATCTATATAAATATCTTTACAATATAAAAGATTTGTAAATATTCTACAATGTTTAGCTGTCAATACATAATATTTATGGTTTAAAAGTTTCAATATGTCCTAATTGTAAAATTCAGCATAAATCAAAATGCACTACAAACCTGCCACAACAAAAATGTGAATTATACTACAAAAATGGATGCTACAAAAATGTAGAATGTCTATAGTAAACTTTTTTGTAAACTTTTTTTCTTTCATATGAAATCATCAAGAAATATATGCATTTCAGTTTTAACAAAATGGGTCTAGAAAAGGTGTGATTCTAACTAATTGAATATATAAAATAAAGAGAAATAAGAAAAATCAAACTTTTTCATTACATGGAGGTACTTGAACCCAGTCCCCCCTCTCGCAGACCCGAGTAACCCCATCAAAAAGCAAAGTCAACATTAACTGAAAAGAAATTAGGAAAGCTTGTCAAACCCAGTTAATTTTTTATACTTACTAAACGACAGTGATCACAATAAAACAAGCTGCATTGTTCGCACATCTGCATTTTCCATTTAATCCTTGACTTTCATTGGAGCTGTCTGTAATCCCTCAAACATGACTAATGGGAAACATTAAGTACAAGTTCGGGAACAAGTGGTTTTAATTAAAAGCTGCTTCGTAGAGGCCTTGAATGGCTGGCGTTTTTTATAATTCTTCAGAGGAGCCAGCATGTGTTTTTCCTTTTATTAGCAGTTATGGACATACTCGGTCAGCACAAGGTGTTGCACATTTTCTACAGAAACTTAAAAGCAAAGCACTGCTATCTAAACCACATTTCTCTTCGACAACGGCTTTCAAGTTTTGGAGAGCGACTAAATAGTGAAGAATGACTGAAGGGGAACGCTGATATAAATGGTTGTGTAAATGAAACGAAGATGGAGCCGAGTTCAAATAGCCGTATTTAGAAAATACAACGTCTTGTGGGCGAAACGAAATAAATGGTTAAAACATGCTGAGTGGCACATCGGATGGATACAGGAGGAAAAAAGAAATAAAACAAACAAAAAAAATCAAGTTTACTGCTTCCGACAGAGGAAATAGTTTGGGATCTCTGCTGGAATCTTCATGGGAAACATTCATGACCTTGTGCTGACAGCAGTTTGTTCCACCCACATGTAGTGAACTCAAGTTTATAAGAGTTAATGAACACTACTGCCATACCGATTTTCAGTATGAGTGTGTGACACTTTGACCTTCCATTTTAAAGCAGGGTAGTCTACTGCATATGGGTGTAATCACACAACCACATCCATTCAGATCATGGCCTATATACGGCGTGTCACGGCCTTAAAATCCAACAGAATGCATATGAAAGAGTATCGTCTTTAACTGTAATCTCTGGAGACTTCATTTGATTGTGCTGGATTTGGCTATGAAACTGTTTTATGTTGATAACAGCATCCTATTTTGTTTCGTGTTTCAAATAGATTTTACAATCCATTTTTTATTGTATACATACTTTACCCATATACTGTAAGAGATGTAAAAAAAAAATACATATTTCAATAAAAATACATATATTTATATTAAAGAATTATAGTACATAAAAATACACATATGTGTGTATATATATATATATATATATATATATATATTATAGAATTATAGTACATACATTTTATAATATTATTTATTTTTATTTATCTGTCTACCTATATATCTTACTAACATATTCGTATTATTTGAATAATAAAAAAAAAAATAAGAAAATAATTGAATGAATTTACATATATCTATAGGTATTTTACACATATATAAATATAAATACAGGCATTAATATTTTATTCCTGCACCTCATGCAATGAGATGTATTATTATTATTATTATTATTATTATTTAAGAATAATATAATAATTAACAAAATATAAAATAATATAAAATACTAAAAAATAATTAATAGAATAATTAATTATAAATTAATAATTTATATTAATTTAAAAATATATTATATTTTATAAATACTATTAATAATTAATTAACTATATATACACACACATGAATATATATATATATATATATATATATATATACATACAAAAGGTGAGAATGACGAAAAGAATTTATGTCAGCAATTATCCCATGAACCTTTACTCTGAACTTTATCATCTATGGCTGTATGTATGGTTCATTCTATAAAATCACTGATGATAGTCTCATGTAATCAAATGCAATTACTTCAATCACATGATATTTCTTCAAATCTCAAGTCATCATATCAATCCATTGATGTATGCAGGGTCCATATGCGGGTCATGACATATTTCAGCCTTTGCTCTGCAATGCTGTCCATATTACGCTTTTGTCCATCTGCCCGGAATCTTCCCCTTGTGTCCGCTTAGAAATGGCGGACAGTGCTGAACGCTCAGCATGCTCGTCTGCATCTGAAGACGTCTGGAAAAGCCATCGGTCCGAGCTCGTTTTTGGAGTGTGCGCTCTGAACTGCCTCCCGGACTTGGCGGTGTCCATGACAGGTCCTCTCCTGGTGAGCTTGCTCCCATGATGTATGGCCACCTTTCTATTCTTTATTGCTCCACTAAATCATACAACTGCCATGTGTTTATAACCCATTTTTGCTGCTTTTTTATCCCCCCTCCGTTTTTTGGAATTAAACTACAGATGTCTTCTTTTTTTTATAATAAGGAACATACAGGTCTAAAAGACTTTTTGCAGGCTTCTAATTCACAAATGCAGATTCTCTTCTACTAACGTCCAATAAGCATGTGCTCTAGTTCATGATTGGGATTGCTGTGGATATTAGAGGACCTCAAAACATGATCGGCCTGAAAAATCTGCAGCTTCATTAGTGAAATGGTAGCAAATGGAAAGCACAAAAACCATTACGTCCCTTCAACTAAAAGTCTTGATGCTCTAACTAATAAAGTGAATATTTGGAGTGGTTCAATTTTGTTGATAATTCAATTGTGCAGCACTTAATGACTAGATGGTGCAATGAATCATTGTCCTGTATACCACAAAGTAATTCTCATTCTACACCTCCTGGTCATGTATTTTTATGCTCAGATTTTTTCCCATTAGGAAACTGCCCCAGTAATGATACAGTGCATTATTTCAGCTATTGTTTTTGCAGAATTAACTGAGGTCTGTATGAAATAGGTAGCATGGATATGATACATCTCTGTAATGTAATCATACTTTCTACTGCCTGATTACCTCTAGCTCTGCTCATTCCAATCATTTTTATAAATCTGAGCTTTATATATAATTATTTGTGTGTGTGTGTGTGTGTGTGTGTATAGGTAAGTTTCTTGAAGTATCTTGGAGACGTTGTCACAGTTCTTCTGGATTTAGTCTGTCTCAGTTTGTTTTGTTTCTTCATGTCATTCCAGAAAAACTGGATGATGATGAGATCAGATCTCTGTGTGGAGCACTGGCTGTTGTCAAACTCCTTGTGCAAACAAAAATCTCACTGGATTATTACAATTAATGGCAAAATGAATGTTTACAAATGTAAACTGATATTTCCTACTGACACACTACAGCAAAAGATAGAAATAACTGACTTAAACCCATTTTTTAGCTGGTGAAAATATTAGTGCTCTAATAATTTTGTCCACCACTGTACATGTTATATATAAATGTGCATTATTCTAGTTATCACTTGTGCAGTACATTAGTATATACACGCCTGTATATATTTAAAAGCACAACTTTATTTGACCCCACCAAACAAAAGATTTGAAAAAGAAAGAGTTTGAGGTGCTAGGCTGCTACAAAGCACCAGAACCATCATTTATTTATGTTTGGTTAATAGCCCTAGCCGCATTACAGGAAAGGTTGTGACAGCACTGAGCAACAGCCAAGTCCAATTTTGCTGCTCTCCACACTTTACCTTTCCAAACTGCACAAGCAATGAGTCTGAAATACAGCTGCTCTCTCACATCAATCATTCTTCAGTCCACACATGCAGACAGGTAGAGCTGCCTCTAGTGCACCTGTGAGGAGTAAATTCTGGTGCATTGACAGAGCCTTACACTGGCTGTATAGGCATTCAGATTTAAGACAGCTGAGCCACTTATTTTAGTCACTTAAGGCATAGAATAGAGCACTGCAATCTGAACCTTTGGTATCTGCTGGAGACTTTCTCTTTTCGTAATGGTAAGACATGTTTCATGCTGTTTCTCCATAAAGAGCTGCATATGGTTTTAGGTCTGGCATTTGTTCTGTGAGTGCTCTTCAAAAAATGTAGGTGACGTATTGATGTATAGTCTGTACTTTGTCTCCACCTAGTGATCGTATGCAAAAACCATTTCAGACTATTAAAATAAAATAAAATAAAATTAAATTAAATTAAATTAAATTAAATTAAATTAAATTAAATTAAATTACATTTTCCTGAATTATCCAAAATGTACTAATAACTATAACCATAAAAAAGCCTACTTTATCCTGCAAATTAGCCTACCTGGAATTCCAATTGTTCTGAAATCTTTTTTTTTTTTTTTTTCTCAGTATGAAGCAGCAATAACTTTCTTGGGGACCATGGCCCACTGCTCAGCTGTGCTGTGACTGACAGGTTTTTATGAGCTATCAATCATCTAAAGCGTGGTCTGTGTGTGTTATCGTGTGTTGGGGGAGGTCTGACCCACGGCCTAGCCTGACATTTAGAGAAGGAGCGATGCTCACCGAGGAAATCCCATTACAGCAAAGAATGATGGATCTTTTTCTTCTAAAAAAGCAATATGCAGCCTGACATATAATTTGTTATAGTTTGTAAAAAAAAAAATAAAATGACTACATTCAGTCCTACTGCTTTTTATTTTTATTTTATAGTCTGTTCCCTCTTTTAAATAACTTTTTTTGTTATTGAGCTGAATAGTGACATGAGAAAGATGTTTAATATTATTCAAATTTCATATTATTTGTAAGCTATCATCAGTGGTGAATTATTATCATTTTTGTGAAGGGATTGAATAGAAATATCACTTTATTGTTCTGAAGGAAGATATTGTATAGACCACAGTATCACAAAAAAGAAAATATGAAAGATATTAATAAGAATAAGAACTACCAATACCGTAAGTAATGTTCTGACCGAGTTTGTCTACAATCAGAACCAGACTACAACAATATATATATATTATATTGTGGAGAGATTTACAAAAAAAGTAAAAAAATTTTTTTTTTTTTTTTTTGCAAATTTTATCTTATACAAATATAAAAGGGTTCCATCATGTTAACTTGGCATGACCAGCTGTGTCATGCATTTACAAAACAAACAAACAAACAAAAAAGATTTTTAAAAAAAAGAAAATATTACATAATGAACAAAGCATGAACATTCGATGACCGCATCTGCTGCATATTGTTGAGATTTGATCCAAAATATGCATTAATTTTGGTTTGAAGTGACATGCAACCCGTGTTGCCAAATATACTTATTATAAGCAACTATGAGCTTGTTTTCTTAAGAAACTGCTAAAAACTGCTGAAAATAAAGTGGCTACAGTTTACATGGTCTATAAATCTTAAGGACAATAAAATCCCCACTTTTAATTCAGTGCGTTTATATTGTGATGAGATGGTCATTTGGTGCTTGAATAATGTACTGTGGGAGTTTTTGTTGTTCTTGTTGATGATGTTGTTGTTGTTTTTCTTGAAAGGGACTAGAAATGGTTAAAGGAATGAAAACGAGCAACATTTTGGCAGAACATTATAGAAAACTCCACCTCCCAAAACCAGGGGTCCCTTACTTTGGGCTCATTTTCCCAGACTGGGTTGCTTGTTTTTTAAGACCAGGCCACTTATTTTACTAGCAAAACCTGGCAACACTGGCTGCAACCATTAAACACGACCAATAGATGTAAGAATAAAGTCTAAAACCACTGGTGCTAAACATAATAGAGATAAACATAAACAAAAACTCACTGACTGAACCTTTAAGAAGGCACTCAATAGCATTCTTATTGATTGTGTTGATAGTTAATACGGTTGTTTGTTGAAAGAGCTCAAGCTGATCTTATTGAATCACTTGGAATGTGACACAATTTGAATGTGGCAAAAGAGAAGGAATGTAATGCAATAGCATGTTATCATGCTGCCTTTGATCAATAGCACCGTTGACCTGATAGCAAATAACCAAAAGGGCAAAGTTTGAAAATAAAAGCTACTGGCTGTTCTCCTGAAGAAAGAAGATAGGCATCCAGCCACCAAAACAAGACTTGTATAATTCACACTACGTCTGGGAAAAGCGCGTGAACCTGCAGTAGGCCTCAGTGCAACTCAGCCTCAGGCCTTAACGCGTATCTCTGAAATGAAGCAAAGCAACCAAAGAAGCAACGCTATGCTGTTGTTACTGAACAATAAATGAGCTTGATGTTATTTCCCACTGAAGACTGAGTCATGTTTACCTGGTCCAGAACCCTCCCCTTTATGATTCCCTCTACACTGATAAGAGAGGAGCAAACACATAGACATTTGGCAAAATCTCAGTCTCTCTATCAGTCTAGCTCTGATGAGTCTTGGACATTAATTAGTATCCTCAGCAAATCAAAGAGCTCCGCTTCAGTTCCTGGGTGCAGGCAACGTATGGCAGAACAACGATCTCTATGTGATTCCTCCATTTGAAGTCCATTTATTGGGAAGGGCAGAGTAATAGATCCAAGAGCGCACTGATACGCTGAAGCTGAAGCGTTTACAAGCTCAGATGGACTCAACAGGCTGTTGAGTGAAACGCTGGTGAGCTTTACGGTTTGCTGTTGATTCTCTGATACAGGCCAAATCCTGACTTTACCATGAAGATCTCGGGGACTTCACTCGACCTGAGCGCAACAGACTATGGAATAACCCTGGACCCTACATTCACCATGCTGGAGTTTGACGGTCTACGTGTTCTCCCTCTACAAACAGGTACGTCTAACCTTTGGTCTAGTGACTCATTACCCAGTTACTGATGCAAAAAGATTTCTGAAGACAGGCCTCATGGATGTTGTTCTATACTTGAAGATCCTGCTAAAAAAAAAACTTTTCAGATTAACAGACCAACCCAGCTAGCAAAAATATCTTTTTAAAATGTTATAAAAATGTTATTTCCGAATGTTCTCTGAGCGTTCCAAACATAGTTTTTTTATATATATATATTTTTTAAAAAATTAAGAATGTTCAGTTTATTATATGAACATTCTATTAATGTTACCAATTATTCATAGCTTTGAGAGAGTCTTGCCAAACCCTTAGCCAAAGTTTTGAGAACCTCTAGAAGCTTGTGTTCTGCAAGTGAATGACGCAGTATATTGTGCCATCCCAAAGAGGCACAAAATCACTTTCACTGACTTTTTCACTAACTGTTCCCTCCTGGTGCAATGACCTGCCCAACTCAATCCCAGCAGCTGAATCCTTAGCCATCTTCAAGAAATGGTTAAAAACACATCTCTTCCATCTTTATTTGACCCTCTAACTCTAGCACTCTCTATTCTAATTCTATTTTATCTCTCTGTCTTCTTTTTATTTTAAAAAACACACCCTTGACCCTCTATCAATTGCATATTTATTCTCTAATTGCTAGTTTTTCTTTAAAAACTAAAACTAGCTTTCTTTCTTCTATTCTATCTACTTGTTTATTTAAAAAAAAAACAAAAAAAACCTTGCTACTTGTACTGCGTTAGGTTAACCGAGACTTGTCATAGCGCTTGCATGTTGTTGCTCTTTTGTTGGTTTTGATTGCTTCTATTGTCCTCATTTGTAATTCGCTTTGGATAAAAGCGTCTGCTAAATGACTAAATGTAAGTGTAAATGTAAACTTAGTTAATGCTGGTTAGTGCTGATAAACCAACTTAGCCATATAAACCAGCATGATCTTTCTATAATGAAGCTGGTTGACCAAAAAACTGTCTGGTTCAGTTAGTTGGGTCAAGAAAAGGACAAAATTTTTAAAAATGCTTTAGAATTGTACTCTTTGTATTCATGTTGGTTTCATATGTTTTTTATACTGATTTCAAATCTATATTTAATGACTCTAAAAGTGTAACCATATGAGTTATACAAATCTTAATCATTATTTTTTGTATTTTGAAATACATTTTCCAAGGTAAAAAAGTTTTTATATCAATATGAATTTTATATATTATGTATATGAATTATTATTGAATATTATATCACATTTTTTGTATCACCTGTCACATGACCTTTTGATACCTGATCTAATCTTGCCTTGACATAAATGTCAAATTATCTAATATTTTCATAATTTGATATTGGACTTTGATATTGGTTTTTTTCCTACCTTTTTCCAATTTTTTTTTTTTTCCTAAGAAATAATAATACTAATGGTAACACTTTACAAGAAGGTCTTATTTGTTGAAATCATTTGTCTCACCATGGCATTCTTGAAATAAAATGGAAATAAATTGATAGATAAAAAAACGAGTGTAACGTCATTGACCTAGTTAACAGTCCCACAGAGGTGCAGCAGTAGCATCCCATTCTCCAGCCCAGCTTCCAAAACACAATTTATGCTGTTGACCAGCAAAGTTGGTCTTTTCAGCAGGGGAGGCTTGTTTGAATATGATTGATATTGCATTTGAGTTGCATATACACTACATGCACGGTTGAGTTAAAACATATACACAAAGATAAATGTTTAAAGGCGGTCTGTCAGCATTTGTATGCATGTCTGCTGCCAATGAACATGGAGAACTGCAATGCAAGCCAAGTAGAGCATGTGTTTAACCACTCTCATTTTTAAACTCTTCCATACTTGAGTGTTTAGGCCATTTGCTCACAGAGCAGGGCACTAAAAGGTAACTTCACAATGACATTAGTTCCTATAGCATGAGATGCTGCTATTTCAATTACTGTCTGGTCATAAGAGGACTTTTCAAAAGCCTATGCGCACCACTTAAACCTGTTCTTGCTTTCCATTATAATCTCATTTTCTTTAATCATTAGAAGCGCTGCTGATTCAGACATACTGGATCCATCTTACCAAAGCACACATGCGTGGGTGTCAGAAGCATTGTAGACTCTTAATATAATATAACTGCCCTTTGAACCCAGAGGCGTTCTGTATGTTAGAGAGTATTACCTCTCTGAGTGGGTTTAAAGTGCTGGGTGTATTATTTGCATACATTAGGCTTTATTTCTGCGTCGCCTAATGTGACGTTCACTGGCTTGGGATGCAAACTGGTGGCAATCAAATTCTGAGCGCAATTTAATGCAACACATGAGAGAATTGAATTAAATTTTAGCTAACACTGTGAAATTACCTGAGAAATGGCAGTAGACTGAGTCTTTTCACTAACCTGTTTAATTAAATAGAGTTTCTCTTTCACAAAGTAATAAGTACAGACACTCTGACGCCGGGCGGAAAATCCACTGGGTGATTGAACACGTTTCCTCCACTGAGTTAGAATTGCAATGATTTACGTCAGGGGTCTGCAACAGGGGGATTGACAATTATTAGTATTTACTTTTTCTCAATTGTATTTTACATGAAAAAGGGGAAAAAAACTAAAAACAATCTTTTGTAAAGTTAATAAATGTTAATAAAAATTTCTGACATTTTACTCAGGCCTCAGGCCATCCAAGATATACATGAGTTTGTTTCCTCATCAGAACAGATTTGGAGAAATGTAGCACTACATGATTTACTCACCAATGGATCCTCTGTAGTGAATGGGTGCCGTCAGAATGAGAGTCCAAACAGCTGATAAAAACAACACAATAATCCACACCACTCCAGTCCATCAGTTAATGTCTTGTGAAGTGAAAAGCTGTGTGTTTGTAAGAAATAAGTATCAAGTATCGTATACAAGTGAAAACATTCCAAAACAGTTTCAAACAAATATATGAGTGGATTTTGATATGAGAGAACAACAGTGGATGAATTTTTTCAATGGAGGAAGCGTTATTATTGATTAAGGATTATGGCCAGAAGTGACTGTTTAAAGTTAAAACGCCTTAATGATGGTAATGGTTGTT
This sequence comes from Tor tambroides, assembly GCA_021397915.2. Classification (NCBI taxonomy): domain Eukaryota; kingdom Metazoa; phylum Chordata; class Actinopteri; order Cypriniformes; family Cyprinidae; genus Tor; species Tor tambroides. Next base: position 57,846 of record JAFVLL020042051.1, read on the forward strand.
AACGCTAAAATGTTCTGAATTAACTTTTATTCAGCAAGGATGCATTAAGTTTAAAATTATAAAGTAGTTTAAATTCAAAAGTGACAGTAAAGACTTTTATAATGTTGTTAATAGTTTTTTAAATCTATTCATCAAAGAATCCTGAAAAAATGTATCACCGTTTCCTCAAAAATATTAAGCAGCACAACTGATTTGAGCTGTGATGATAATAAGAAATGTTTCCTGAGCAGCAAATCAGCATATTTGAATGATTTCCGAAGGATCATGTGACACTGAAGAGTGGAATAATGATGCTGAAAATTCAGCTTTGAATCACATGAATAGATTACATTTAAAATATATTAAAATAGAAAACAGCTATTTTAAATTGCAATAATGTTTCACAATATTACTGTTTTTCTTTTTATCAGATAAATGCAACCTTGGTGAGCAATAGAGATTTCTTTCAAAAATATTTTAAAAATGGTAATATGTATGTTGTCAATGTGAAGCTACAGATGTCAAATTCTGTTTTGTCCACTCTTTTTCCAATGAAGAGCCACTAATTCCAGGCCATGCACCTGCATCAGTGCCAGTGGTTCTGCCGCAGCAGAGCAGCGTGAATCTCTGCGCTATCTGCGCAGACAGAGCTACAGGCAAACACTACGGTGCATCCAGCTGCGATGGCTGCAAGGGCTTCTTCAGAAGGAGTGTGCGCAAGAACCATGCCTATACATGCAGGTGAGAACTCACCATCAGAACTATCCACCAGATGTTCTTAACATACACTATATTGCCAAAAGTATTGGGTCGCCCCCTTCTAATGAACAGGTTAGACTACTTTAGTAATTTCTATGAGTACAAAGCTTAATGTTTAAGCATATAATGATATTCTAGGGAATTGTGTGCTTCTAATTTTATAGCAACAGTTTGGACAGGACCCTTTTCTATTCTAACATGACAATGCCTCTGTGTATAAGGCAAGGTTCAAAAAGAAAATGATTGATTCAGTCAGTGTGGAAGAACTTGACTGGTCTGCATAAAACCAAGTCCTAGTCCTAGTTGAACACTGGCTCTGGTGTGACTGTAAATGCAGACCTTGAGCCAAAAACTCATCACCAAACACCAATGACTTGTACATATGGATAAAGTCATTTTAGACACTTCCAAAACTGTTGCAACAGAGATGGAAATACAATTTTTAAATACATGAATTATGTTCCCATCGTTGTTGCCACAGATTTGGAAGTGCATTTTCTGTTCTAAAGAAGGGGGTGTCCCAATACTTTTGTCTATATAGTGTATGTACAAGTCATTGGTGTTTGGTGATGAGTTTTTGGCTCAAGGTCTGCATTTACAGTCACACCAGAGGTGTTCAGCTGGGATTAGGACTTGGTTTTATGCAGACCAGTCAAGTTCTTCCACACTGACTGAATCAATCATTTTCTTTTTGAACCTTGCCTTATACACAGAGGCATTGTCATGTTAGAATAGAAAAGGGTCCTGTCCAAACTGTTGCTATAATATTAGAAGCACACAATTTCCTAGAATATCATCATATGCTTTAACATTAAGATCTGTACTCATAGAAATTACTAAAGTAGTCAAACCTGTTCATTAGAAGCGACCCAATACTTTTGGCAATATAGTGTACTTACAAATCAGTTTTAATTGATCTCTAAACATGTTAGTATGGCCTTTATGAATTGTTGTTATACAAAGCAGTAAGCAATATAGAAGGGTTTTAAAGTTCACGTTAGAGACGAATGACTTTTCAGATACTGTTTGTTAATTAATGCTCATTGAAAGCACAATGAATGCCATGTAGGATCCCATAAATGCTTGCAATGAATGAAACATAGGATGGAAAATACAAGATACCAGGGTTATTTTTATTAACTCAAAATATATTTATTAATTTAAATGAAGCTGAAATAAAGTAGAAATATTAGAAGAAACACAAAACATTAAACATTAAATTGACACACATTTTTAGTTGAAATGGAGACTAATTGAAATAAAATATGAACCTCTAAATTACAAACTGGAAATAAATAAAAACTGACATGGAAAAAAAATTAACCTAAAAATAAAAAACTAATAAAAATGAGAAAAGCACATAACACATTTACTAAAAATAAAACTAAAATTAAGATAATTCAATACATTAATAAAAACTGTAATAGTATATAAATACTACAAAAATAACTTTAGAAAGAAAAGGAAAAAAATCAAAAAACTGTTTACATTTATACACAAAATATCATTTACAAAATATAGTTAGCATTGTTTTTATATTTTATATGAATTTTATAGAATTCATGAAATTAATATTTAGTGCAATCAATGTAAAATTGTATTCTATATATACAATCCTGTACAACATCACAGTTCAGCTTATACAACAGAAAAGTTATTTCACATTTCCACAGGAGCTGACTGATACACACATTGTCTTTGTGGCAGGAGCCCATCTATAAATGATCACAATGTCTGTGTCCTATAAAAAAAATAATCTGTGATCTGTGACCAGCTTCGTCAGAATGTGTAAGAGCATGACCTGAAGCGTTTCATTGGATCTCTTCAAATGTGAGGATTATAGTTGCCTATGTACTTCTGTCTTTGTATGTGAAGGTTCAGCAGACAGTGTGTGGTGGACAAAGACAAAAGAAACCAATGTCGATACTGCAGACTTCGAAAGTGCTTGAGAGCAGGCATGAGGAAAGAAGGTAAAAGCACGAGTCCATTTCATTTTAGTTTATGATGCAGAATTTAAAGAGTTTCTTCAAGGTCACAGATCTGGACTAGGCCTGCATATAAACTAATTGAGTTATTGGACTTATCCCAATACTTGTGAATGTCTGCATCTCACTCTGAATGAAAGATATTGAACAACAGGGTGAGCTCAAACTATTACAATAAGACAATTCCCAAAACCATCGTATAAATTTTAATATACTCTCAAGGTGAAAAGCAAAGAAACAATATAAAAGTATCTGGGCCATTGATTAATACGTAATAAAGGTATTGTTCTGAGCCATGAGTCTAAGACATCTTGTCAAATATTGTTTTAAAGATGCCAAGTTTCACAGTGTCCTTCCTATCTATTGAGTAGAGCATATGCTTTCAGCAGGATGAAGCTGCATCTATGTTATAAGTAACACTGCTCCAGAAATACAGTAATGCTGAGTGAATAATAATGCCACAGTGAAACCCCGGTGTAGGTACTATCAATGTCTCTCCAAATTGCTGAAAGCCGTTTTCTTTGAGTAAGATGCACCTGTAGCTTTTTCACTCTCTACAGCTTGTCAGTGAGACTCTAACACTCTAACAGCTGAAAGCTGCCTTACGATGATTTGGTTGAAAATGTTGCATGTTGTTTCAGGTTGGTCCACATAAAATAAATTGTACTTATTTCCACTTTAAGCTCTTACTTGTGTTGGGCGGGACTGTTTTTCAGCCTCAATAACTGTATAAAGGCACTTCTTGCCCTTGTGAAAAAGAAGTACATTTTGGCGTGCATTAAAAAATAAGAAAAGAAATAATATTTTAAAACAATATTTGCAAACAAATAAGTGTGAACTGAATGTAATGTTTTAAGACACTTAACTGCATGTTAATGGCAATTAAATGAAAATGTATTATAGTCTAAATTTTATTATATTATAGTTAGCTGAACGTTTTGGTCCACTTAAGTGTGTCATTATATATAATGTCATAATTACTTCTATTGTCTTTGAAATATGATTCAAGTACTGCTGAATGTACAGACAAGCATTCATGGTAAACTAAAATATACTTAAATTTGCATGTATTGTGTTTAAATGTACTTGTAATTACACATTTGTAATGATGAAACTGCAATTCAGTGCATTTCAAATATATTAATCCTACATTTAAGATCAAATAACACACTGCACTTAATTTTATAATATACTTTCCATGTGCTGTAGTATGCTATAACTACTTCTTTAAAGCACAACAAAAGATTATTAAAACAATTATTTACAATTATTTACTTTAAAGCAAAACTTTTAATTTTACATTATTACATTTTAAAAGTGTACTTAAGTGTGTTAAGAAGCATAGTCATGAAAATATTAAATATCACATAGCCTGTTTTCCCTTCAAGTACACTTAAGTGGCCTTTTATTATATTATCTGCAAGTACAGTTTTTTAAAAAATAATTTAAATTTTTAAAATAATGCTTTAAATATATTAATATTTAATATATATATATAATTTTATATATAATTTTTTTTATTTTTTTTATCTAAGTGCATCCACTGGCTACACTGTTCTCTATAAGGAAGCACATTAGGTAAATTGGTATTATTTTTCATGGATCTTTGTTTGTGTCTCTTAGCTGTTCAGAATGAGCGTGACCGTATCAGCTGTCGTAGAGAAGGTCAAGGCATTGGGACTCTCACCATTGATGTGCTGATGCAGACAGAGGCTTGCACTCATCAGGTGAACTTTCTGCTGAACTTACTTTCAAAACATTCAAATTTGTAAACAATAACCTTTCCTTACACTTTAAGAGTAAACAGTACCTTATATGCATTATATAATAGTATAAAACCTAAACAATGATTTAATTGAGACAACCATTAGGGGCGTTTTACCTCAAAATGGCTTAAATTGGTTTAACCCCCATGTCGCGTTCAGGTCATTTTGACCCATTTTTCCCAAAAAAATGCTAGTTGGTGCATCGGATTAAAACATACTAACCTTGTTCACACAGGTTATGACAAGTTTAAAAAAATAAATAAATAATCATTTTGGAGATTCAAAAATGACCAGCCTATAGTATTACTAAATCCTGTATTTAATCTTTTTATCAACTTGTTTTTTGTTTTTTTTCAATTAGCACAGGTTTTGTATTTTTTTATGGAACTGATTGGTCATAGACCTCAGTAATCTGAATTTATGGACCTAGGTTTTTGAGTGAACATTGACAAAATTAGCCACCAATAAATCATTTTTCACTCAAAAACTATGACAAATCAGTTTAAAAAAATAGGTTTAGATTACAAGGGTTAAAATAAGATAAAACAAGCAAGAAAGATGAAGATGAAAGATGAAAGAGATTGAGTAAACACTGAAAATCAAGATATTTCTTTTTATTTCATCTGTCAACAGCAGTTTTTTTTTTTAAGAACTTTACAGTCTTCTACATTACATCAAAAAGGATCAGAACCACAGCTTTACCTTCTGCATTTTGCTTCTTGAGCTCAAATCATAAAAATACTTTCATGCTGGTCCAGTTTCAGCTTCAGCTTGCTGTTTCTTCACAATGAGGCACAAAATCGCTTTCCAGAACTTTCACCCTCTCTGCTCCTCTCTGGTGGAAAGAGCTGCCAACCTCCACCTGAACCTCTGAAACCATCACAACTTTCAAGAAGCAGCTGAAAACATAACCACACCACAACCCTATGAACCAATGCACCTGCAAGCCAAAACATAGAAAATTCTCTTCTTTCTCTCATCTGAATTTCTCCTCTTCTCTAGTTTGTCTCCTAATCTAGCTTTCTAATAAATGCACCATTGCATACTACAAAAAATTGCTTATGCTCCTCTATTGTAAGTCACTTTGGATAAAGGCCTCTGGGAAATGCATAAATGCAAATGTAACTGTAATTAAACTCCTTAGTTATATCAAGCTCAGAGTCATTCTGCCGTCTGCAGAACCCATCCCAGAATCCCATGAGAGACATCAACACCAAGAAGATCGCCAGCGTGGGAGATGTGTGTGAATCCATGAAACAGCAGCTCCTCCTCCTAGTGGAATGGGCGAAGCGCATCCCTGAATTTTGTGAGCTATCTGTGGATGACAGGGTAGGCCTGCTCCTGACCGTGTTTGTTTGATCTTGAGCTGTCACTTCCTGTCTGTGAGTGTGTTGTGTGTTGATGTGTGTGTGCAGGTGACACTGTTAAGAGCTCACTCCGCTGAGCACCTCGTCTTAGGGGTGGCACGACGATCGCTTCCCTACAATGACATCATCCTGCTGGGTGAGCGAGCGGCTGAAATGGGTTCACTTGAAAATGGGCCATTCCTGTTATGCACTATGATTTTTTATGTCCCAATCATATTGTATGTATTGGATAAAAGATTAAAATACATTAAAAATATATATTAAACTTACTATTTAAAAAGATGGAGATCATATTAGTTAGTTTTTACCTCAAAAACAAGTGAACTATTCTTGACAGGTGACTGTATGATGTAGTTGACCAATAAAATTGGCTGCAAAGGGGGATTTGCATGTAACTGGTTTTAGGAAATAAATCACAAAGTTGGAATTAGAAATTAATTGTGCACAAGAAGTTGAATTGGAATTACATGAAGTGAAATTTGCTGAGTTGAAAAAAATAAAGGCCTATAAAATGCTATAAAACATTCAGTTTTCAACCAGAGTTATTATAGTTAACTAAAAAAAGAAATAAAATAAATATAAATAAATAAATACATACATAAATACATGTAATATTTTATTATAAATAAATGAAAAGATTTAATATTTTATTTCAGCTAGTTGCAAATTAGTTTATTTAGTTTAACTTGACATACTAAAATAACTGAAATAATATACAGGTGCATCTCAAAAAATTAGAATATAGTGAAAAATTTCTTTTCTTTTTTTTTTTTACTTATTTCAAAGAGTGAAACTTTCATATATTCTAGATTCATTACATGTGAAGTAAAATATTTCAAAAGTTTTTTTGTTTTAATTTTGATGATTAAAGCTTACAGCTCATGAAAGTCAAAAATCCAGTATCTCAAAATATTAGAATATTTCCTAAGATCAATCAAACAAAGGATTTGCAAAACAGAAAAGTTCAGGTTCTTTAGAGTATGTTCATTTATGCACATACTCTAAAGTATGTTCATTTATGCACTCAACACTTGGTCGTATGTATATACGTACATACATATATATATGTATATGTATGTGTGTGTGTGTGTGTGTGTGTGTGTGTGTGTGTGTGTATATATATATATATGTGTGTGTATGTATGTATGCAATTTACATATATTTAGATTTTTAAATATTAATAATTTAGATTTTTAAATATTAATTTATTTTAAAATGACAAAAACACACAACACAATTATTAAAACTTTAACTAAAATTAAAATTTAAAAAAAATACAACGATAAAAATTAATTTATAATAATTTTTAAAAACATTGCATAAACCAACTATCTCTTACGGAGAAACAAACATTTCAATATTTCTGGACTTGCATTATCCTGTTAGCGTCCTTCCTGTTTGGCATCTTGTTAATTTTATTGTCACTGTATAAATGTTATAAAAATTTATAATCAATACATTTTAAGTACCTGTTCCAATTTTCATAAGTTATACAAATACTTGCTTAAAAAAGAACAAAGATTTTTCTTTTTAGACAAAAAAAAGTTAGGTTTTTTTTAAGTTACACTCAAACGTAATAACCTTAGTGTGACCATGATTTGTCATATACTGTGTTTGTACAGGAAATGACTTCATCATTCCTGTTCGAGGCACCGAGCAGGAGATGTCCAAGGTAGCCACTCGTATCCTGGAAGAGCTGGTGAGACCTCTGAAAGAGCTGAACATCACAGACACTGAATTTGTCTGTCTCAAGACCATCGTCTTCTTCGCCCCAGGTTAGTCAGGGATCATTGCTGTGTTCCCAGTCAAACTCTCTGTCTGTGCCAGGAGCGTCTGCACTTGTTCCTGGCACTCTTTGGGTTTTTTTTTTTTTTTTTTGGTTTCATGATGTTTTATGGGGATCTATTAATATCCGGGACGTGCTGGAGTGGATTGTTGAGTTATAGACTTTCCTGCCTGTTGGCCTGGAGGTCTGATTATAAGAGAGGAGCCAGGTTGTTCAGTAAGATTTGCTTTGTTTAATTTACTTTGGTTTCAGCAGAGGTTGCCATTTTTGTATCCACATGTGCTACGATCTAACACGAAAATCTAAATATTACAGGTTTTTACAGGTACATTTTTTATTTTTGGAAATTTTGGTATATTTTTGAAAATATATTTTAAAAACATCAGTATATATTTTTTAAACAATTTAAGGTAACACTTTACAATAAGCTGTCATTTCCTAACATTAGTTCATGTATTAACTAACATGAACAACCAATGAACAATACATTTTTCCACTATTTATTAATCTTTGTTAATGTTAGTTAACAAAAATACACTTGTTCATGTTAGTTCATAATACATTAACTAATGTTAACAAACATAGCTTGTGATTTTAATAATGCATTAGTAAATGCTGAAATTAACAATAAATGCTGTAGAAGCATTGTTCATTCTTAGTTCATGTTAACTAATGTAGTGACCTAATATTAACTAATGAACCTTATGTAAAGTGTTACCCAATTTAAAAATATATTTTTTCCCTCCATATATTTCAGTTCAAGATAGTACATTCACATATGTCACATTTGAAGAAAAACTTTATTTGTTGTCTATAACGTGAAGAAATAACACATATAAATACAAAATTGCAAAAAAAAAAAAAATTTAAACATTAATTATTATAAATCTAGTTTTGATTTTGGCATATGTAGAAACTATATATATTTCTATATTATATTATATTATATTATTTTCAAGCAAAATATATCTATTTCAAATATATTTTGACCATTTTTTCTGTAATTTAAACAAAATGCATTTTCTTGAAAATTTTTATTACAAATTATTGTATCTAGTATGTGTTTCCTGTGTAAATAATTTCCATCCGGTTAGTCTTAAAGCCTTAATGACATTCCTTAAAGACATCATTTAAAAAAGAAGGAGTAAAAACCGTTTTCACTCTGAAATTGATAGTAAATTTCACAGAGAATTGTATTTTTTTTTTTTAGTTTTTTTATAGTGTAATGGGGGGGGGGGGTGTACAACAGAGTTCAGAACTGAAGAACTGACTTGCTTTCAATTCTTGATTTGGAAGTTTCCCCCGAAAACCATTTGCAGCTGTCTGTCCAAAGAGTTGAATAATCTGTCTGAGATTGTTGCTTATACAAAAATACATTTTCAAAGAAATACTGACAGACATGCACATACAAATCTTGGTTATCCAATCCATGCACTAAATGGCAAATGTTATCTCAGCTAATCTTGTTACATCTCTCAATGACCTTTGTTTTGCAACTGATGTCATTGAACCCGGTGTGTGTTTCAGACTGTCCTGGACTGCAGTGCTCTCAGGCAGTGCGCCGACTGCGATTCCAGGCCCAGGTGCTGCTGGATGAGGCCACGAGCGAGCAGCGAGGCCGGTTTGGGGAGCTGTTGTTGTTGCTGACCACACTCCAGAGTGTAGCCTGGCAGATGGTGGAGCAGCTGCAGCTGATGCGTCTCCTGGGCAAAGCCAATGTGGACAGCCTGCTGATGGAGATGCTCCTGGGAGAAGAAGCAAACAGAGGATCTGAAGCACTGCCAGCCTCAGGTATAAAACCAATGTACTTTGTCCCAAAGGAAAGAAAATTCACAAATGAGATCTCAATTATTTCTCCTAGTCAGACATTTGCTGAAGTCTCACGCTTCCCGGATTTTTCTCCTCCTGACAAAATCATATATGTGTCTCCATTAAAAAAGGTCTTGACAATGTCACAGACTCTGGTCAGATTGCTGATTTATTAAAGTCTGCAATTCAATATCATCAAAAACTAATTTCTCATCAAATTCTTTCAAGACTATTTTTGTCAATAAGAAGCGCACTTAATTCTAGGCCAATTACATGTTCACTTGTTCACTTCAAATCTTAAGCTTATACATTTTTAAACTTACTGTACTTGCAGATAATATCATATTAATTAAATAAAAGGCCACTTAAGTGCACTTCAAGGAAGTTCCTTCCTAACACACTTAAGTACAGTTTTTAATTGTCAGATTAATTTTAGATACATTTTAAACCATTATGTTTTAAAAATCATAATAATAATCTTTTGTTGTGCTTTAAAGAAGTACACTTATTTTGATGACTAACATACTAAATCATGTAAATTACTATATTCTGAATGTACTAAATTGCACCGTTACAAATGTGTAATTACATGTATTTTTAAATGCATGAAATACAAGTTTCAATAGAAATTGAGGTTACACTTTATTTTAAGGTGTCCTTGTTCCAGTGTAATTATACATTTAAGTACTGAGTAATATGAATTAACTACATGTACTTACTATTTGTAATTAGGCATAATTAAGTGTTATTATAATAGTAAGTTCATGTAACGTGTAACAAGGACACCTTAAAATAAAGTGTTACCGAAATTGATTATTCATCATTATTCATCAATCATTAAAGTATATTTTAGCTTAATATTAATGCTTGTCAGTACATTCAGCAGTAACTTTAACCATATTTCAAAGGCAATGTAAGTATTTATGAAATGACATGTACTTCACTTCTTCTTAAGTGGGTCAAAAAAGCAATATAATATTGCATTTAATATAAATTTTAACTACAATACATGTTAATTTAGTTAGTGTTCATTGTAGCGGTTAACATGCAATTTTGTCCAAAAACATTTTTAGTCAATTTGCACTCAAGTATATTCTTTTAAAGTATATTATTTCCATAATAAGAACTCTTTTTACTCATGGTGTATGTCAAAACTTGTCTCTCCTCTATGTTTATTTCTCTCAAGGAATTTGATCAGAGACAAAAGTCAATCAAAAGTCTAAGATAGCTGAGAATTCAATAAACTCTCCTGAACTATAAAATGTTCCTCTGGGTTGCCATATACTGCTGATTTAGGATCAGTATATAAACTCTTGGATTTAGATGAGCAGTGCTGGTCCGGAGACATCGTGGAGAGTTACTGTAGACTTTCTCCAGAATAAACTTCAGTGAACTCAGAGCTGGTTAAGATTCCATAGGAGATCTCAGTCCAGAGTCCATCTGTCTCAAGCTCTCGGGTTTAAGATAAGACCCACCATTAGTTCCCTGAGGGAATGGAGGCTCATTCTGACTTACCTGCTGTTAAAGTATGAACAGGTTGGAAATGGAATAAAACAGTAACTTTTTTTGCCTTTCTGTAGAGTCAAATCCTGAGCCACTTATATTCACCACAGCTACAGAGTCTGTCCTCTCCAGAGGAATACTGACGGAGCATATCCCAATGCCTAACTTCACATCTGTGATCCTTCCTGTACCCTCCTGTGAGTATCGCAAGCACAGGTAGTCGAACTGTCCATCCTATAGAGTTTAAAGGGATAGTTCACCCAAAAAACAAGATTCTATGTCGTACCAAACCTGTATGACTTTTTGTACCTCTGTGTAACATAAAAGAAGATATTTTGAAGATATGTCCATGCTGCTGTTTTCCATACAATGAAAGCAGAGACCAGAATCTTCTCCCAAACAGTCAAATTTTAAAAAAATAAATCAAAAAATCAAAAATGTACCATGGATAAAACAAAGATTACTGGGGTACATTTTACAAGAAAATACTATTTCAGTCTTTAAAATAGCATGTTTAAGTCTATGTAATTGTTTGTGAAATTCACTAGCAGTTTCTGAGTGAAAATTCAAAGTTTCAAAGTAAATCTTACACCAAATATTTTTCAGTGTAAGAAAAATCAGATATACTGCCAATATACTGTGTTAATTTTTCGTATTGGTTTTTCACAGGTGTTTTATCTGTATTGTGAATTATGCATTGCATTGTGTTGTGTTTAAGGGTTAAAGAAAATATCCGTATAGGTACATTGTCCATTTTCTACTGATGCTTGTCTTACAGTGCATAAAAATAGCTCATATGACCCAAGGACTACTGTATACTACAAGTCTTTTAAAGTCATATGATAAGTATAAGGACGTATACAGCTTAAAAAGCTGGAATCTTGAACTATAAATGGTAGTTTCCCATAGGCCTAAATCTAGTTTCTGGTTTAAAAATAAATAAATAAATGCATTGATTAATTCAGTAAGTAATGGAATTCTGAATTATAGGCACATATTCTGCCCTCTTATATTATGTATTAACTTCAGTTAAATTCAAATTTATTTGCATGGAATTTGTAGCTAGTTTCCACCACAAAATTAAAAAATAAATACATTTTTAAAAAGGTAATTGCAACTTTTTATCTCACACTTCTGACTTTTTTATATCTCAGAGTTCAGAATTTTATCAGAATTCGGAATTTACTTCTTGCAATTTTGCCTTTTTTTCTTGGAATTCCGAGTTGTTGTTGTTTTCTTCGCCACAGAACAAAGGTAATTGTGACTTTTTTCACTCAATTGCAAGTTAACATCTCGCAATCCTTTTTTATTTTTCTCAGAATTGTGAGATAAAAGGTCATTTTTAATTAATTTATTTATTGCATGGCAGAAACAAGCTGCCTTATAATTGAAGAGCACTTTTCATAATACATACAGTAGTTTCAAAGATTCATTAATTGCATTATTAATGTCCCTTTTGTCATTCTGATCTTTTGAATGCAGCAGCTCTGTCTGAAGATCCCCTGCTACCCACACACACTGGGCCTGAGGTCTTCACACATGGACAAGCAGCAGACATGCCAAGAGAAATGTCCAACAGTCTCACAATGCCAACTGTCCACACGTGCCTTTAACCACATGTATAAAGGTCCTCAGTTAAACAAACATGAATAACTTTATGACCTCTGCTGATAAACACATAAAACTGAGGACAAGGAGTCATTCTATTTTACATGTAGTGAGTAGGCTAATGCTTAATAATAGTGTTAAAATCTTACAGTGTTAAAATTTTAATGTGAGTGAAAAAAATGAACACAATGAAAAGTCTCCAAGCAGTATATAAATATTTTGTATGGAGATCACTGGTAAATGATTGTCTAATTTATTGGACGGTGACATGGCATAAACATTACAGTTCAACAACTCTCATGGGTTCATGGTTCAATCAGATACCAGATGTCAAACACATGAGGGTTGGTCTGCGTTATGTAGAAAAAGGGCTGCCTGATTTTTTTTTCCACTTGAATATATCATAGAGATTTTCTCTAGGCCTTAAATATCATTGTTTTGGTATCATATCATATACACTGTAAAAGTGATTTTGTTGTTGTTTGTTGTTGTAAATAAAACAGATTATTGGAGTAGGTTTTACAAGAAAATTCTATTTCAGTTTTTGTACTTAAAAAATTCACATTTAATTCAGTGTATTACTTGCCACTTCTTTGTAATTATTTGTGAAATTTACTAGCAATTTCTGAGTGAAAATTGTTTCAAAGAAAAAACGGCACCAATTTTTCAGTCTATCATATGTTTGTTTCTGTCACTTTTTTTATTGCATGTTTTGCAGTTTATGCTCTTGTTAGATTTCATTTTTTGTGATTATCAGGCCTCTCTTTATTAAATAATTTGGAAAGTGAATTAGAATTTAATTTAAATTGTTTAGGAAGGAACTCAGCTATGACGATGCAAACTTGAATAAATTAGAGACCAATAGATGTGGAAAAATGTTCACCAGAGGGCGCCAAATGCTTATTATTATCCAAGATGAAGCTTTTCCCATGTCAAAAAGAGCGCTTGTTATTCTTTCATATTACTTGACTTATTTCTGCATAAATATACATTTAGAACAAGTCGTAACACAACAAACTGTAAAGAGAAATTATCCCATACAAACAAAACCTTATTCACAAAAACTGTACAAGGTGGACAGAAATAATCTGAACGTGTGAAGCACTTTTATGTAGTTTTAAAATAATTTCACAGATCATTGCAAAGATGCATTGTAGGCTACCATCGACGGACTCGGATAGAATAAATATTATCTTTTAAATTACTATGTATGAAGCTATCAATATCTATAGCAATATGTAGGTGTTTAAAGGGATAGTCTACCCAAAACATACAATTCTGTCATTGTTTACTCAACCTCATTTCTTTCTTCTGCTGAACACAAATTAAGATATTTTGAAGAATGTTGGTAACCATGTCCCATCGCCTTCCAGGGTATCAGTGAGACCAAAAAATATTTGTTTACCAACATTCTTCAAAATATCTTCTTTTGTGTTCCAAAAAGAAATGCATACAGGTTTGGAATGACACGGGGGTGAATTTTTGGGCTGGACTGTCCCTTTAAGAGCCTCTCTCTTGACTTCTAGGTTTGAAATAAGTTAAAGTTAGCAGCTGTGCTGGTCAGGCGTTCAGGAGGGATAGTCTGACTCATCAACAGCAGAGGGGCTTAGTGGGCGGCTATACATCAATAAAGAGATGGAACAAGAAATATTTGCCCCCCTGGCAACAGTAGCCACAACTAGAGGATCTGTCCAAACAGAACTATAGTTGTTAACACTTATTCAATAGGATTTTTTTTTTTTTTTTGTCAAACCAGTGATTTCATAAACACACACACTTGCAAAACTAATCATAGCTAATGCATGAGTAATGCTTTAATTGAGCCAAGTTCAATACAATTTTCTCCTCACCTGTGAAGACATGTCCCAGCTAGCAAAAACTGCCACTGTGTTATATTGCTATAGGCATTATGAATCTGATGCATTAATGCAATAATGGAAAGACAGAAATCATAACAGGATAACTGTTTGAGTCTGTAACTTACCAGAAAAAAAATTTCATTATAGCAGTAAGTAGGTCACATATTTTGTCAGTGAGTACTAAAAACCTGTTGAGAGTGTGTTTGTAATCCAGTTCAGATTCAGATTCAAAGGAAAATAATTCATTTCATGTTTTTAAGGGCCTTCAGAAAGTCAGATTGGCAAATATCTACTTCTGAATGGCTGTAATTAAAGTACTTGCAATGATGACGTATTTTTGTAGGCCAACCCATATGCTTGCATCCCCCAGCTTCCCTTGACAAAAACCTGAGTTTTCCATTGGCTTTCGGATTATTGCAGAAAATAAGATCTGTGACTGGCAAAAGCTTGTAGTTCTTACATGTTTTGTTCATCATGACAATCTTTACAAATTTGATCTATTTTGAAACATAAATTAAATCAGCCGAAGTGAAAAGCTAAACGTAGGCTATAAACAAACTACACCACAGTCACATGACTTAAATGTTACCATCACTAAACTTCTTTCAGTCTTTATTTAAAAAATATTTCCCTTAAAGCTACAGTAAGTTACAATAGTTTGCAAGACTGTGATTATAAACATGGTGAGGCAAAGTGACCTGTTCAGTGTGATTATGTTTAACATCCCCAATGTACTCCCATTTAGACACTTGTTAGCAGCCACCTTTTTCAAGACAAGTAAAAGCTTTTTAAAAAAAATTCATAAGGGGTGTTAGTGATGTATTTTATGTCGTAGAATAAAATGTGAACGTATCTTGAGCTTGTGTTCACCACAGACCTTATTTTAGCCAGTGTTGGGGAAAATTACTTTTAAAAGTAATGCATTACAATATTGCGTTACTCCATAAAAAGTAACTAATTGCAGTACTTTGTTGCTTTTTATGGAAAGTAATGCAAAAACCAGAAGTTATACTTTTGGCAACTGTAAAGGCCCTTTCACACCAAAAGTGTAATTAATAAGCCTCAGACTGAAGGAAGTGCCACTGCCTCTGCGCTTACTCCCAGTTTCTCTCAACACAGGACAGGAGAGGCGTCAGTGAATAAATTGGAAAACAAAGTAACTTTCATCGCTTATTTGAAACAATAATTGTAAAGATATTTTGTTTTAAATTTAAAAGTAATGCATTACTAGTTACTTAAAAAAAGCCATCTGATTATGTAATATGCTTTATTTGTAATGCATTACCTCCAACACTGATTTTAGGCATTTAAGCAGAAAAACAATTCAAAAACCCACTGACTTCAGGACAATGGAACTGGAAGTGCTAAAATGCAAACTCCTTTTTACATTTTGGCCTACAAAACTACATCATTCCTACATGGCTCTACGGTATGGGAAAAGAAGTATGTTTTATTTCAAATGGTGTAGTTACAGCATCTACAAACTTGAACATTGTAACCTGTGAAACCTTGACCCATTGGTTTTTACTGATTTCTAAGGCAATTCAAGCCTGTCAAGAGTAAATTTACCCTTTTTGCTGTAACAACAATTCAAACCATCTATGACACATATATTCTATCATCCAGTATCACTACATGCCTGTCATCACTTTTAAATACAACAGTGAAATAAAAAGTTTTTCTCCTGTTTTGCTGAGAATGAACCACAGGTTTCATTCAAGTAGATAGATACCTCTTTCTTCATGGTTATACAGGGCTGCTGACTGGTGTTGAAAAGCCGTTCAACATTCTCCAAGAACTCCACTTATTTCCAGCTGGCTGCCTTTCACACCCCTTTCTCTCTGCTCTTCCCTGGGCTTTTTCATGCTGCTTCAGTCCTGTCTTTGCTGTCATCGGAAAACAGATTGAATAAACGACAAACCACACAGTCCACATTAGCACAAACCGGGTCTTTCAGCATGCCGTCGCACTTATTGACCTGAAGTCTTGCTTCTGTGAGACCTGTAAAACCAGGTTTCTTCTTTTCCGGATGTTACTGTAATTGCTGGCAGGGCCTGTGAGTTTCTGCTGGAAGGATAATTTGATTTCACCACCACTTTTGGCAAGTCAGTGACATTATTTATTATTGTTAATACTAATTTCATGTAGATTTCCAACATTCTCAGAAAAAAGGGTACAAAAGCTGTCAATGGGGCAGTACTTTTTCAAAAGGTACACTGTGCATGATGTCAAATTAAAAGTTTTCAAAATACATATTAAATCATTATTTTTAATACAATGTTTCAGTGTTTTAAAGAAGTACACTTATTTTGATGTGTTGACTAACATACTGATATTACATTCAAAGTTAACGTATTTTAAATGTACTAAATTGGAATTTTCTTATTATACATGTAATTAGAAACATAATTAAGTACATGACATACCGGTTTCCTCCCACAGCCCAAAGACATGCACATTAGGTTAACTGAAGTCTCTAAATTGTCACCGGACGTGTGTGAAGACAAAGACTTGTGCATGGATCGACTTGTGTATGGATTGACTGGTTCTCGCCATGAATATAGCCTTAGATGCTGGAATAGCACTAAGAAGGAAATAAACAAACAAAAGTACATGACATACAAGTTTCAGAAATGACTTTTATCTATCGATACAAAATCCATAACTTTTCGCAAGCATGGTCTGAAGATGATCTGAGTCAAATTTGGTGAAAATCGGACCAACGATTCAGGAGGAGTTTAAAAAAGTAGATTTTCAACATAAATCAAAATGGCAGACAGGCAGTTCGGCTTACTATGGCATAATTGGTATGTATGTTGTCTGCATGACCCAAGGAATATTTTGAGACCAGTTTCATTACAATAGGCTAATGCAATCAAAAGTTATTTGCAGTTTTGGAAATTTAATAATTAATGGTTAATGAATGGTTTATCACTCTTGACCAGTAGGTGGCGCTGTTACCAAATTGATGTGGTGTGGTCAGTGTGAGGTGACAATGGTACATACAAAGTTTGGTGTAAATATGTCAAAGCTTTGCAGAGATACAGCCTCAGATGCAGTTTGGCACTAATAACTTTTGACCACAAGGTGGCGACGTCCCGAAACCTTTTGAGTACCATCAGGACATGGTGCTGAAGAAGCATACCAAGTTTCGTAATGATACGTCAACGCGTTCGTAAAATACAACATTTTATGACAAAATTCAAAATGGCCGATGCCAAAAATGGCTGACATAGGAAAATTGGGTATGTTTCGACTCGGTGTGATCCACCAAATCTAAAGAGACCAGTTTTGTGATTTTTGGTCAAACCATACATAAGTTTTAAGCAAAAATAGCCATTTTTCATATCTCTGACCACTAGCTGGCACTGCGCCGAAACACTGCAGGTAGCCTCAAGTCATGCTTGTTATAACACACACCAAGTTTGGTCTCAATACGCCAAACCGTTGCTGAGATATAGCCTCACATCCATTTTTACATGCTTTTCGTCAAATTCGTTCGCATTCGGTTGGACGAATCAACTTGAATTCCATCATTTTTTGCCAGCATGGTCTGAAGATGATCTGCAAATTTTGGTGAAAATCGGAGCAACGGCCAAGGACGAGTTCGAAAAAGCATTTTTTTCCGAAAATTCAAAATGGCGGAAAAATTTTCATGACAGAAAAGGATTCGAATCGACTTGAGCCAAGGAATCAGAGGAAAATTTAATTTTGTTTCTAGCCCTTACGTTTAAAAAGTTATTAGCATAAAGATGAGTGAAAGTTTGGACAAGTGGTGGCGCTAGAGAGTTTGAGTTAGAGATTCCAAATTTGCTATGGTTAATGTTGAGACTTGGCTCTATCAGTATGCCAAATTTCAAAACTTTCCCGCAGGCGGTTCTATGGACTTCCATAGACTCAAGAGTGGAAGAAGAAGAAGAAGAAGAAGAAGAAGAAGAAGAAGAAGAATTCTAATGGATACGATAGGTGCCTACGCACCTTCGGTGCTTGGCCCCTAACTATGAAATTACATATAAAGACGTGATTAAGTCCTACTTATGTGGGTCAAATATAATTCCACTGAATATATTACAACAATATTTAAGCTATAATACAGTTTCATTTAATTGCAATCTCTTATACAGCTTAACATCAAAATTTTATGCCAAATATGTAGATATCTTACAAAAAGCAGTAGTGCCTTAAAACACAAACAATTATAATACTGATTTTGATGCTGAAAATAAATGTATATATAAATGAATAAATATATTGTTAATAAATCAGGTTTGGAAAACAGCACATTGTTGAATTTCATGGAAATAGAGGAAGTTGACTAGACAGCCTTTTTTTCAACAACATTCCCAAACATTCATCCAAATATATAAACACACTGCTCATACACACACAATCACTCCCACATGCGCTTACCACAGATCCAGTTTCAGAACGGTCATGTGTCTTATACATTATCAATGAAAGAAAAATATATCATATACTGGTAATGACCATAAAGGACAGTCAGACATTAGTCAGTAGATCAATAAACAGTCAAATAAAGGGTGAATGGGTGACTGCATTAGTAGGAGTTGGAGTGGTTTCCCATCATACAGCATGTCATTTTGAGTGACTGGGGTGGGGTTAATATCATTAAAAAGTAAATACTGTGATTCGTTACATAACATTCACTATGTATTAGAAGCCAATTTCCATAAGATTATCTTTTTCCATTTCCAGCACAGTAGCCAATACATGTTGGAGAATAAATATGCTCATACTGTATGTTTCAGAGAAACAAAAGGGCAGAAAGCAGCTGTAAATGTTTAGGAACACATCATTTTTTCAGTACCGCCAACAAGAATGGTCATGATGAATCAAAATGATCAAGATTGACCTGACCAATGGACTGTAATCCAAATTCTCCCATTTCTCAAGAAATGAAGCCTGTGGATAAGTTCAAAAGTCAACTAAGATGCATCTCTCTCACTGCTATCCAGAACAGCTGTCATCCATTTCTGGAGTCAGTCATCTGTCCTGGCTCTTGCATAACTGTACAGGTGTCTGTAGTTGGCTCATGACACAAAGATTGATAGTAGCTTAAAGCCAGTGAGTGTATATAATTTTTTGGCCTCAAATTCATCATTTTTTCACTGAAATGCAAGCAGCCTGTTGCACATGAGGTTGGTGAGTCATCTGTATATCTAGACCACGTCTAATAGTTTACAAAGATTGCAGGAGATCGAAGGACGTGAAGGATACACCTGATGCATCCTTCAAAACAGGCCGAATGAAGTATGCAAAACAAAGACTGCTGCTATAAGGATCCTTCCATTTCAGACGTGGCAGCCTAGATATGCAGCCTTACTAGGATGCATCCTTCCGTTTGAGAAGTACCCTTTATGTATCCAAATTTGCATTTCTTTGACAGCTCTGTAAACTCCACCTTCTTGCTCCTCATGGTTGGCTGATTATATTCAATGCCTGCACACTATTGGTCAAACTACTTATCAGTCATTACCTTCAGCAGGCATGAAAACAACAGAAAAACAAAGCCAAAACCCAGAAAAAAAGAGGACGTAAATAATGGGTCTTATTCACTAAGCATATACATGCAAGAATTTGAGTATGAAATTTTCACATGAATGTTCACAATTGTGATTCACCAATACATGATTCATGATTCACACATTAAAATGTAATTTATTTAAAAAATGTAAGAACTGAAACCATATGAATGCAAAAATAAATAAAAAATTAAGAAAGAAAGAAAGAAAGAAAGAAAAAGAAAAAGAAAGAAAGAAAAAGAAAAAGAAAGAAAGAATAAAGATAACATGTTTGCTGTGAGTGATAAAAGGCTTTCTTTTCCATCTTTTCATCGTTCATTAACCTTTTGAAATGTGACAAATGCTTATTGTTCTCTCTTTGGTCATATTCTTCTTCAGAAAGACTGCTTGTGCTAATGTTGTGTTTGCAATTTAGCCAAGAACAAAAATCTGCTTTCGGTTTAATACATCTAAGAATAGCGTTTTGGTGTGCTATATGTTTTGATGTTTTGTGAGAACATTCAAATTAGAGCCTAAATGTTAAAACAACACAGTGGTTTAGAACAGTGGGAAAAGGATTGTGCCTCTGTCTATAATTCTTTAATCAAAGAAAACTGTATGGTTAAAAGCCCAAAATATCAACATAAAATATGACAACACAGCCAAGAAAATATAGTCATCGTAGCTGGGAGGAGATGCTGATTTACTATCCAAGAACGAGAGAAGATGCTGAAAGCCAGAAGTGGGGAGAAGTAAAGTGCAGACCTGTCAATTAAAGCCAAGCATCCCAAACCTCAGTAGCCATGGTGGAATTGGCTGCTATCATAGGCAGACCCAGGTGCCAGGGAAAGACAAGGACCAGAGCACACAGACAAAGACAGAGCGGTCAGCCCGTAGCCTGGCCTGAATTTCATTAAACTCTGCTGATCCGTGTCATAAACAGCTCCTCTCTGGATATACTCTCCACATGGACACCGTGCCCACAAAAACACAACCATCACTCTCTGAAAGTCAACTTTAACTCGTCTAAAATCAAATACAGATCCCTGTCTCCATCTGATTTCCCTTAATTAATGTAGCATTGGTGCAATTAACCAGAAACTACAGCATGTGATGACAAGCCAAAGGACAGAAAGTTTTTCAGTCAAGACCACTAGAGCAGTAAATTCAAACCACACAGTTATTCCTAATTTTTTCGCCCACTTTAAAAACAACAGAGTTAGCACAACACAAGCACCTCCTCTCTGTTTATAATGGAGTTGCAAGCAGACAGCTATTTTTACTCTTCTCTCATTTCCCAGCCTCTACTGCGCAAATTCATTTTTGAATTTGAGGCAGGAAACCAGGCTGCTTGAAGCATTTGCACAGACACCAAAAAATAAAATAAAATAAAATAAAATAAAATAAAATAAAATAAAATAAAAAAATCTTGTTTCTGGAGGAATTTTGGAGGAATCAAAATTGCTAAAGAATTGCAAAAATTGCAAACATTTTCAAGCCCAAAATGGGCTGAACTAAGTAAACAAATTAGCACTAATTACCAACCATTCTCTGTTGTGTTTGCAGATTAAAGGTAAATTCAGTAGTTTATGTAGCTAGCATTTAAATTTAAAAATTAAAAATAAATTTGCAATGCAATTTAATACATTTCAAATATATTAACTTTACATGTAATATTGAATAACACACTAGAGATTAATTATAATAAAGTTGTTTATATGTGCTTTAGTATGTTAGTCAACACATCAAAGTAAACGTAAGTCTTTAAAGCGTAACAAATATTATTAACAATTAAAGATTTAAAATGTACTTTAAGTTCAAAGTAAAACCTTAATTTGACATTATTACAAAGTGCATTTAGTCATGAAAGTCCTCACTTAATCACACTTTAAGTCCCAGAACATATAATTAAAACAACTTTTATAGAAAAGTATTGTAAGTACTGTCAACTTACAATATGTGTGTGTACACCATCCAGCTGACTTTTTACAAAACCACAATCTAATTCTCAATTTGTAAAACTGTTTAAATTAGTGCCAAACTCCTGAATGCACCTTTAAACTGTTGATGAAAACCAGACATCAAAGCTTGTGTTCAAGACTCTGAGGTTTAAACAAAGCCCACTGTCTGTTTGCAGCCTTTATAATAAGATGTAGAACAACGCAGCACAATAGTATGCTGAGCCAGCGATTAGTCAGAAAAACAAAGTCTGACATCTTGATGTACTTTCAGCCTCTCAGTAGTGTTTCAACAGACAAGCCTTAATAGAACACAGGCCTTTATATGATAACAGACCTATTGTTATCCAAATATGGTTATGACATACTATAAATCAGACGGTGAAAGTTTGTGTGATTAACTTGTTACGCGTAATGAATTTCAGTGGTGGTAACAGTTTATCATCTTAATTAAATCCCTTGGCATGTCATTTTTTTAACATACATCATACATTATTATCAGTTCTTATATGATAGCCACAAAGTGGCTTTATCTAATTATACAGGTGCAATTTTTTTCCTTTCCCCCCTCCATCCAGACAATGACCCACACTCTCAAAAATAAAGGTTCATTATTTGCTGAGAATTGACTCACCCTCAGGCCATCCAAGATGTAGATGAGTTTGTTTCTTCATGGGAACCCGTTTGGAGAAAGGTCACATTCCATCATTTGCTCACCAGTGGATCCTCTGCAGTGAATGGGTGCCGTCAGAATGAGAGTCCAAACGGATGGTAAAAACATCACAGTAATCCACAAGTGATTCACACCACTCTAGTCCATCAGTTAACATTTTGTGAAGTGAAACGCTGCTTGTTTGTAAAAAAAAAAAAACAAATTCATCATTAAGATGTTGCTTTTGGCTAAAATAGGAGTGCTCTGTTTTTAATGATGGATTTGTTTTTCTCTTCACAAGGTATTAATTGATGGACTGGAGTGGTGTGGATTACTTGTGGATTTTTGTGATGTTTTTATCAGCTGTTTGGACTCTCATTCTGACGGCACCCATTCACTGCAGAGGATCCATTGGTGAGCAAGTGATGTAATGCTAGATTTCTCCAAATCTTTTCCGATGAAGAAACAAGCCCATCTTTATCTTTGACGGCCTGAGGGCCAATACATTTTCATTAAATTTTCATTTTTGGGTGAACTGTTTCTTTAAAAACTGTTCACTGAAAGGATCTTTGAGAAACATAAAAAATGATTCTTCTATGGCATCACTGCAAAAAAAAAAAACTTTAGAGCCTTCCTTTTTAAGAGTGCAGTCAGCATTTTGTGCAATGTAACTGGCAATACGGGCACTATAGCACGTAACTCCAAATTTCACACACTGTGGCCAACTATCACAGCCTCCTCAGAGTGCCTCGGGTTGTCACTGTCAGTGTAGTTTTACAGGAGAATTTCTCAGGCACATCTTTGGACTTCCCTTTCGACAATGTTTATGGATGGCTCCCTGAATTAGTATGTCTTTCTGCTGATGTTTGTCGAGAGGAAGTCTAGGATGTGGGGTACTATAAATGACAAAAACAGAGCAGGGTTACTGAGGGCACATGGGCAGCTGTGTTTGATCTGACAGGGCCAGAATGTGTGTCCAGCCTCGTCTTTATTGTCTGGTCAGATCATTCACAATACCACCATTTGCATGGCATGAATCTCTCTTATAATGAATGATGGAGGAGCCATAAGCATCAAATCGGTGTAGGTTATTGTATAAAACTGACACTGATCCGATCCAGAGCAGAAAATCTGAAGATGAATGACCTCCCTGCAACCTCCAGCTCACATTTTCACCCTAAACCTCACACTCGCACCTGTACCCTGGCTCTTGAGACTGAGATATGAGTGAACATAATTCTTGGCAGCCCTTGTACTTTGGCTTAAATTGAGGCCTCTAGCGCACCTGATTACATACAGAGCGACCCCAAAGGGAGAACCAGGCACAAGCAACGAGGCCACAAACAGGAGAGTACTTTTCCACTCATCTGGTGTAACTGTGTCTCCTTGACTGTAAAAGACCATTTACACATTTCTAGTATTAAGCAATAACATTACATAATGTAAAATAATCCAGCGAAATACAGAAGCTTTTCTCTCTCAAATGGCAAATCCTGTCATTTCTTTCTTGTGTCAGCCTTGCATTGCTGCCTCTGGCCAGCAGCTCCTTGCCTTGATGCTCACCTTAGAGCTCAAACAGAGAACTGCAAGCCAGTTTGGAAGAGTTACATTTTCTATGTATTCTAGGAGAGAATTTTAAATGATCTTGGACTGCTTTTTCTGATTTGTATATTTAGCTTTTTTAAGTCTTATTTAGCAACAATTTTACATAAACTAAGCTTAATAAATGCTGTAAAATTGTCTACAGCATGTACAGTCATAACTGACCGTATGTATCAGTTATTTATTTATTTTATTTTATTTCTTTTTTCTTTTTTTTTTTTTTGGATGAACATGCAGTTCCTGAATCTTCTGTAATCACAAAATCAGTCCTGATTAGGCTAACTTTAATTCATTTTAATATGTCAACATTCCTGGATGCTGTTAATAAAAAAAAATGAAAACAAGCAGCTATAAGAGGAAATAACTTCATTATGAAGGGATTCTGAAGGTCTTCAATAAAAAAAATTTTTTTAAAAAGATGAGAACTGCGGATTTAGAGGAAGAAATGCTTCAGCATAGCCTTACTGTTACAGCTCTAGGTTTTTGTGTACGTTACGTAAGGTACAGTTAATTGAAAGGGACAAATTTGTTCTTTCTAAGTACCCTCATGTACCTGAGTGTTATACTCATTCAAGGTTCAGAAAAATGCTTGCTGTTGCTGAGGGACATCATCTATCAGTTGTAGCACAGCAGCTCTGTGTGTAGCTGTCAATCTAAATACAGAAGCTGTTGACTGATGATGCTGGTTCTGTATGGCTAACTAATTACCACAACTTAAAGCAGCCCACATTTATTTATGTCTACAATACTGTGTTGCTGTATATATCAGCTGTTAGCTAATGGAATCTGTTCGGTGTTAAATAAAAATGTGAAAATACCTGCAAATATCTGAAGATCAGACTTTAGTAGAAGAAACACTTGATTTAAATTCTGTAATGATTGACAGTCATTGAATGGGACTTTCTGCAGCTGGAGGAGGGAATTCTACATTTGTGGACCATTGTGTTTTTCAAAACATAAAGTATTTGGCAGCTTTTGTTGGAACTTCCTGAATGATTTTGATTTAAAAGAGGAAAAACACGTCTTGTCTCCGAACGTGTTTACAACAGAGTCTGTACACACTGATGTGAAAACCAAAGTCCTTGAGATGTTCCTGAACAAGTACTGGCTCCTTTACTGATGGAGAAAAGCTTACAGTATGTGAAAAGTATTTTACATTTACCTGCAAAAAATATCTCTTCTGCTTTTGTCAGACCATGCAATACACTTTTTAAATGCCAGCGTTCAAGCCTATAAAATGACAGTGTATTGAATAAAAAAGTCAAATATAACAATAAGAGTGTCAGGATGCTATAAGATGCTCTGTACAAGAGCCAGGAAAGAGGCTTATACTGCAGGATTCTTCTGAGTAACGCCTCTCTCTAGAGAACGGGAGAGATAACCATGAATTACTATTGTGGAAAAAACATGTAAATCAAAATAATTCCATGAGAACAAAATGAGCAGGGGTGATACAGGGGGAAAAGTGTGATTTCTTCCGTTTACTATAGGCAAGATCTCTCTTACCCTTTCAAATCCAAATCTTAATGAGCAGGGAAAAAACGACCTTGCTTTATTTTTAATGCAAGCATGAAAGACATCTATCTATCTTTTCTGGATTTTTACTGCTGGAAATCATTCAGGCTTACACTGTAAAAATGATTTTTTTTGAAGTTGTAAATAAAGATTATTGAAGTACATTTTACAAGAAAATATTATTTCAGTTTTTCTGCTTCAAAATGTCATGTTTAATTCAATAAGTTACTTTCCGTTTCTGTAATTTTTTTTTTTATTTACTAGCAATTTCTAAGTGAAAAATGTAAATTCTACACCGATGTTTTACAGTGTAAAATGATAAACAATTTCTCCTCACTAAACCATATGGTGGTTCCCTGTGTTTATACGAGTATTTCAGAAAGACAGTATTAAATTCAACATCAAAGGCCATAATTTGTTTACACATAAGGGATTTTCTAAATAAAATAAATAAAAAATAAATTATTAGTTAATACGAAATATTTATATTTTAACGTTTCTTTTTTAAAAGTTCATTTTAAATATTAAATATTTATAGACTACTAGCTAATACCTTTTTTGCTGCAAACAGATCAAACAAAAACAATTATAAAAAGTAAAACACCCTGTAAGATTATCAAAAATAGAGATTACATTTTTCAAGCATGTGCTTGAAATCCACAATGATCCACTAGTTTTTTGTTTTTTAAGAATAGAATAGAATAGAATAGAATAGAATAGAATAGAAGCTCTTTTTTTTGGTCGATTTGGTCAACAATATATGATATGACATTGATTGCATAGATGGCAGCATCCGATATTTACATTTTGGGTGACGCCAAGTGACAAACACCAAAGAAACCTCAGAGAAATGTGAGGTCCATTGGAATGGATGCAGTGTCTGAACAAATTAAAGAGACTTGAGGGATGTGAGACTTCTGGAGAACAGTATGAACTGTAGTCTGTCCCTCTGTTTCTCTGTAAGCAGCTTCTTCACAGCTGAAAATGCTAGTTCCAAGAATGAGAATTTTGGCCCGAATCGGAGCTGCTGCTCCCTCCTCTTTCAGCACACGTCAGCAGCTGGCCTCAGTGACTCGCTGCCCGTGTCAGACTAGTGTTTTTCCTCCTGGGAAATAAAAATATGAATCAACAAAGTTGGGGCATTTGAACTCTTTAAAGAGTCAGACCCTGCGACGACCATTGTGTGTGGATAGACGTCACAACAAACCAACTATATAGTTAATTTATGGTTCAGTGGAACAACAAGCAGCTCAAGTTTCACCTCTTATAGTCATCTGGTTCTTCTAGCCTTCTAACTATATGCTGTTGAATAAATAAAGCCATTCACGTCCTCCATGGTTAGAGAAAGTAAATTACAGCTTGAGGGAATGTACAACCTTTTGAATTTGATTGAAAATATTCCCCACGCAGAATTGAGTTAAACTGACATCAAGAGACAACTCCTTGTTATAGTCTTTGTGAAAGCAGTGACATTTTGGTCCCTAGTTGGGGGAAAGCAAAGTGAAAACAAACGTTTAGAGAAGGGTATTGTGTTGTCACTTAAAGGAACAGTTCACCCAAAAATGAAAATTTGCTGAAAGATGTAGTAGATGAATTTCTTTCTTCATCAGAACAGATTTGGAGAAATGTAGCATTGCATCACTTGCTCATCAATGGATCCTCTGCAGTGAATGGGTGCCGTCAGAATGAGAGTGCAAATATCTGATACATTGCAGTAATCCACATATAATCCACACAATTTCAGTCCATCAATTAATGTTTTGTGAAGTAAAAAGCTGCCTTTATAAAGTCATTTTAACTTTAAACCATTGCCTCTCGCCAAAATGTTTTGGACTATTTATGCTAGTAAACTGAGCTTGATCTGCGCATATTTCTCTCCTGATTCAGACGAGATGATTTTTTTCCCTGGAGAAACCGATATCATGGTTTGAGAAATGGTAAAAATGTCTCAATAATGGATTTTTTTCTTACAGTCATGCAGCTTTTCCCTTCACAAGATGATGGACTGGAGTCATGTGGATTATTGTGACATTTTTATCAGCTGTTTGGACTCTCATTCTGACGGCACCCATTCACTGCAGAGGATCCACTGGTGAGCAAGTGATGCTACATTTCTCCAAATCTGTCTTGATGAGGAAAGAAACTCATCTGTATCTAGGATGGCCTGAGGGTGAGTACATTTTCAGCAAATTTTCATTTTTTGGGTGAACTATTCCTGTAATGCCAGTGCAAAAGGCCTAGAGAGACCGAGTCTCCTGTGGGGTGAATAAACTCGTCTCACTCCCAGTCTAGTCCTTTCAGTCTGGGAGAGAAACCTTTCCCAGAACCTTTCGATCAGATGCAGAGGACCTGCATTACGCATGTGCTGAGGTTTTTTGTTGTATAACTCAACCATACAGTATGTTGTAAGCTTATCAAAAGTGTATCAGGGACTCATTACGTAATCTGACTGACATTTGTGTTGGCGAGAATGGCCACCCTATAAAAACTACGTCACAACTGCACAGTCTGTGATATGGGAAAGTGTTCTCTACGATTCTGGTTTGATGACGATCAGTTTGTTTGTTTTTGTTTGTTTTTTTTATGTCCGACTCTTTTATGGGCTCTCAAATATGTAAATACTGTAATTGTTGTTTGTTGCCAGCTGCTGGTTTTGTATTTTTTACATCCTTACCCAACATTATTTAGGGTTAGCTATTAGTAGTATTATGTTAATACTATAAAGACATAATGTAAATAATCATTATCAAATTATGGTGGCAAACATGACTATTTAATCATGATTTTAAAAAAAAAAATCAAGAAAGTCCAGGTTAAGCATCAGGGCAAGTGTGCAAAAAAATATTAATGTTTCTTATAAATACAAATATTATAAAATATTCATTAAAAATATGCACTGTGCATATGCATATGTGACCATGGACCACAAAACCAGTCATAAGTGTCAGTTTTTTTAAACTGAAAATTTTACATCATCTGAAAGCTGAATAAAAAAGCTTTCCGTTGATGTATGGATTGTTAGGCTAGGACAATATTTGGTCGAGATACAACTATTTGAAAATCTGTGACAAAAAAATCTAAATATTGAGAAAATTGCCTTTAAATTTGTCAAAATGAAGTTCTTAGCAATGCATTTTACTAATCAAAAATTAAGTTTTGATATATTTACGGTAGGAAATTTACAAAATATCTTCATGGAACATGATCTTTGTTTAATATCCTAATGATTTTTGGCATAAAAGAAAAATCAATAATTTTGACCCATACAATGTATTTTTGGCTATTGCTACAAATATACCCCAGCAACTTAAGACAGGTTTTGTGCTCCAGGGTCACATATAGTACTGTTTTTGAACAGTAAGATTTTTAATGTTTTTTAAAGAAGTCTCTTCTGCTCACCAAGTCTGCATTTATTTGATCCAAAGTACAGCAAAAACAATAACATTTTGAAATATCTTTACTATTTAAAATAACTGTTTTCTATTTGAATATATTTTAAAATGTAATTTATTCCTGTGATCGAAGCTAAATTTTCAACACCATTACTCAGTGTCTAATATGCTGTGTATTCTAATATGCTTATTTGTTGTTTTATTATTATTATTTTATTATTATTATTATTATTATTATTATTATTATTATTATCAATATTTAAAACAGTTGAGTACATTTTTCAGGATTCTTTGATGAATACAAAGATTCAAAGATCAGCATTTATCGGGGGGGGGGTTATAGAAATTAATAATCAAGGATGCTTTAAATTGATCAAAAATTATGATAAAGACATTTATAATGTTGCAAAAGATTTCTGTTTCAGATAAATGCTATTCTTCTGAACTTTCTATTCATCAAAGAAACCATTTTAAAATTCTACTCAGCTTTTTTCAACATAATAATAATAACAAATGTTTTTTGAGTAGTAAATCAGAATATCAGAATGATTTCTGAAGGATCATGTGACTGGAGTAATGATGCTAAAAATTCAGCTTTGAAATCACAGGAATAAATTACATTTTAAAATATATTCAAATAGAAAACAGTTATTTTAAATAGTAAAAATATTGTATATATATTTTATCAATATTTTTTGTATTTTGAATCAAATAAATGCAGGCTTGGTGAGCAGAAGAGACTTCTTCTCAAACATAAAAAAATCTTACTGTTCAAAAACTTTTGACTGATAGTGTAAATAATTTAAAAAAGTAAAATAATTTAAAAAGTATTATTATTATTATTAAACAATAAAATAAAATAATAAAAATAATATCTGTCCCTTTATTTGATGTTTTTTGTTCATTGCCTTTTACAAATCCTCTCTCGTGGCCTCATGGGATAGTAAAGTGTCATCTGGTTACTTTTCATCAAATTTTTTTATAGATATCGTGAAGAATACAAATATATTTTTACCAATACTAATACTAATACTTATTTTCACTTGCTATATAGTATATGCAATTTACTTTCATTTACCTTTTTGTAAATATTTTATTTAAGGCAATTCACAATTTAAAAATCAAACAATCAAATAAACAAATAACACTAAAACCTCCATTAATTTACCTTTTATGTGTAATTGGTGTTCAATGTTCATGTAAAATAAATGCAAAAAAAAAAATAATAATAGTGATATAATTTATTATTTTTTTATCAATTTAGTGGTGTGCATGTTGAGATGCTTATAATGTCATATTAGAAAATGTGTCTAGAAAATGTAATAAATCAAACATTATGTTCAAAAAACACTGTCTTTTACTGCAATTTAACTGTAAAAATAACAGACACAGAATGCGCCCCGTTGCTGAGAAGTATCTCCATCAGAAAGCTCAGGCTCTTCAAGTCCTAATACACAATTCTGGGTTATGCAATATCCAATAAATGCCATTTGTGAGAATGCGATGTTCTCTGGAAGGACATTTATATGGTTTTCTCTATTTGAACTTTAATGGATGAACTTACACTGACAACAACAATTCTGCAAACACTGCAGTGGGCCTTAAAGAGCCCATCCTGAAGACGCCAACATAATGAGAATCTCATGAGCATATGGTGGCAATAAAAGACTTGACATCCATCAAATAGCACCTCAGAACAAGCCACCAGGGCATCAATGGTCCAAAACATCTCTGAGATTCTTGTTGCTTGTTGTTTTAACCGTCTCAGCAGTACCGCGGGAGTCTGTGCATTAGCAGAGTGGTAAAATGCAGTACAGGAATAGAAAACTTAAACTCTAACATCTGTCATGTCTTCTCACCATGAAAGTGTGTCACTTTGGGAAAAATGAGTCCATTAAAGTTTAAACCAAAAAACAGCAGTGTGGTTGAGTTGGACCTGAACCATGGTTTGACTCATACTCCATATCCCTCAGGCTCAGAATGAGAAACTGTTTCTCCTCACTAAACAACATGATGGCACCCTGTGTTTAGGTGAATACTGCAGAAATTAAAGACGTCATTTCTTGTCACTTTCCAGAAGCTTTTGACGATTGTGCTGCAAAGTACTTTATTCTTTATACATGAGGAATTTGATATTATTATGCACCACAGCCATCTTAGCAGACACATTCTTAACCCTATAAAGCCTACTGTATCATATTTGTAAACTTATAAGGCCTCTAAATGATCAAAACTTTGCTGAAAATCCTGTTGTACACAATTGAATACATGCCTTCTGTCGTCTGATTGATAGTTCAGACTTTTTAGCATGTATAACTATAAAAACATCCTCCTTCAGGACCCGGTTCACTTGTCTTGTTGCTGTGAAATGTTGCAACTCTTTACTGATTTTTATAAAGTAATCATAAGAATAGATCTTATATTGTTAATAATATTTCAAGATGAACACTTACTGGACTAAAGCAACTTGAGTTTACCTGATTATTCATACATCATTTTTCAGAAAAATCATGTTAAAATGTGAGCATCAAATATGATCCATCATGTTTTTGAGGAACATTTCTTTGTTCATCTCAATCATCATTGTATTGCATTATGTGTTTTGTCCCACAATAAAAATTTCAGAGCTTTGATCATAAAACTAAGCATTTAAATATAATATTACTGAGACACGTTTGAAATATATAAAGTGACTAACTGATATTTATGTGTTTTATGCAGGTAGTCTGCTATACTGATATAAAGATCTCGTGGATTTACATTACAAGCATCAGAATGTCATCCTAATTTTTGATCCTATATGTGACCTGGACCACAAAACCAGTCTTAAGTGTCAATTTTTCAAAACTGAGATTTATACATCATCTGAAAGCTGAATAAATAAGCTTTCCATTGATGTATGGTTTGTTAGGATCAGACAAAATTTGGCTACAACTATTTGAAAATCTGGAATCTGAGGGTGCAAAAACATCTAAATATTGAGAAAATCGCCTTTAAAGTTGTCCAAATGAAGTTCTTAGCAAAGCATATTACTAATCAAAAATGAAGTTTTGATACATTCACGGTAAGAAATTTACAAAATATCTTCATGGAACATGATCTTTACTTAATATCCTAATGATTTTTGGCATAAAAAAAAAAATCTATAATTTTGACCCATACAATGTATTTTGGCTATTGCTACAAATATACCCCAGTGACTTAAGACTGGTTTTGTGGTCCAGGGTCACATATATCAGCAATGGCATGTTTTTGCTCATTTTAGGCCTCTGAATAAAATTGAGGTGTTTGTATTCCTCAAGCATGAGCTCCATATTCTTACTTTACCATACTGTATGAGCCATAAAAGCAATATCTGCCATATCTTTTCAATATCTGCAGATTCTGTTATAAATCTATCAGGAGAGTATTTAAGATGGGTTCAAACAGGGAATAGAAACATTTTTTTTGCCTTTATTAATAGTGTGTGTGTTAATCTCAATGCAATCTTTGCATAGTTTGGGGAAATGAACATAACATGAGTTCAAAACATTGAATATTGTGTTTGTTAAAGAGTTTTAATCTACATGTCCATAAAATGCAGACGTGTTTATATACTGATTATATAACGCATCTGGAAGATATGCGGGCATATTTTTGTGTCAGTAAGAGTGTGAACAAATATTTGTGAGTGTCTGACAAGCGCTTCAGTGATGGTGTTCCCAGATCTCAGGTGATTTACTGCAGCTCTTCTACAGCCCAGACTACTCAGATACACACCATTTCCTTTGCTTCTGTTATTGGAGGGTCCTGCGTGTCTCTGAGGCCCCTCACCTTTGACCGCTCTTATAGCATGATCCTCGAACAGATGTCTATATGACATGCCGGAAGACAAGGATGTACCATAACCTACTGTACTTTACAAATGGCATCTGGATATCATGATAGTTCAAAGACTAATGTTAATGAAGGTACTGTACTTTTCTCTGTGAAAATATGAGTTTTGTTTAAATCTAATTTTTCAAAAAAAAAACATTCACTCTTGTGTTTTGGTTTGGGAAAACGTCATCTAAACCTCAGCAAACACAGAAGAAACTGTGGTGGTGTCATGGTAAATATAAATATGTTTTTTAAAGTATTTTTAAAAGTATTTTAAAGCATGTTCCTTGCTTTTAAAAATGTTTTTGAGATGTATTATTTACATTTTAAATATTTACATTTATTTTTTAAATATATTTTCAAAAATATTCAGTTTAGCAAATATATTTTTGGCCTTTTTTTGTATATTTTTACTTATGGGATATCATGATATCATAGCTGATTACCATATTAGTATACCATAGCATTTACAACTATACAACTAACTACTCTACTGTATTACAATGCTGCATGTATTCTCTTATGAAGTACAACTTCAGGCCATGAAACAGGCCATGTTTCAACTAAAATGATTTCACGCTATTAAGATAATCCACACATAATTGTGTTATGTTGTAAATATCATGCTGATGCATGTCGTCTGGATCAGTTGCAATGACAAAAAAATATATATATATATTACTATTGCACTGTTACTATTATTACTATTGTGCTTTGCTGGATAATAGATCCAACAAACAGAACTCGTCATTAGTTCTGAAAATATTTTCTGTGCCGTCCCAAATAGCGTAATCCACTTTTAGTGCTATTGTCATCCCACATGGCCTAATTTTGACTAGAAAGAATGATTCAGAAAGGAGGAAAAGATCTGAGTTTCCACTAACACTCCTCCAGTTGCCTGTTCTCCGGCATCACTAGATCTTTCTCCCCTCCTTCCTCTCATTCTCCAGAGTTCATAGTGTCCATAGGACTCATCATTTCTGTTCTGTTACTAAATCTCGTGTCCTCCTCCATGACAGTCCTGGTCTATCCCACTTCTGCCAAATCATCAATCCATCTCATAATCGGTTCTGAAACTGGAGGAAAACTTTCAAAATTTACACAGACTAAAACAAAGACCAGATTTCTGAGATAAATTAATATGGCAAACATAGTACTGCCGTTCCCCTCATAGTTTTGAAAGTATGCATTGGCTTTGTTGATCTGGATTTCCCTTTCCAAGAATCCTCATAAATACAGATGCAAATCCTGCGATAACTCATCTGTATCTCTTGCTATATCTCTTCATATCATCTATTCAGAAATGTCTAGCTAGAAATTAGTAACCTTGAGATCTTATGGCAACTGAGCTAACAAGATAGAAGTTGAAAACGGTTTGTTATATGGTTCAGTCTGCCATACATATACAGAAGTTTGCTGACTGCTGCCCTTGGCTAGATTGTTTCCATCATGCACAGCAGTGGGTTTATAACCATAACATGTGAATTAATGTCTCTGAGTCATCCCATTGCTGAAGTCAGTGTCAAAAACTCA
This sequence comes from Tor tambroides, assembly GCA_021397915.2. NCBI lineage: Eukaryota > Metazoa > Chordata > Actinopteri > Cypriniformes > Cyprinidae > Tor > Tor tambroides. Next base: position 92,299 of record JAFVLL020042051.1, read on the forward strand.
TGTCGCAAGCTCAATCAAATATCACATGAACCTAAAGTAAGGCACTGCAGCTGTGGTGAGAGAAAACAGGAAAAGTTTGAGAAAATAAAGTGGGACTGTTAAGATATATTTGATAACCAAACATACCCATATTTAAATAACATATTTTTATATATTATTTCAATTATATATTATGTATATATATTGTATAAGTAATATTTTTATATAAATATATATAAAATATATTTTATGTATTTTAAACTGCCAAAGTATATTTTTTATCTAATGCTAAATATATGTTGTAAACAGTGAAATTCAATAAAATGTATTTTTGAAATGAGGCTAAATTTAGGCTAAATGCAAATGTGGATAGAATAGCCTAGATCAAAAGTAGATTTATAATTAATTAATGTTTATTTATTTAATATATTGTTATATTGTCATTTTGGATTGTAAAGGATGTTGCTTTTGTTGATTTCTAATAAAATGTGTTATATGTTCACATGTGCAGACAACAAATAAAGTTTTTCTTCAATTGTGATGTAAATGTATTTTCTTGGATTGAAATATATTGAGGGCAAAATATACTTTTGAAAGACTTTTAAAAAATATGTTTGTAAAAAATATGTTTTTAAAATATACAAAATATATATTAGTAGAAAATATATTTACATTAATATATTTTAAAACATACTTATTTTAAACATCATTTCTGGAATTTTGAAATATATATATATATGGATCTTTGTTTACTATTTTATTTTACTATTACTATAATACTTTGTTTACTATTCCAGTCCAGTCCTCGCTTTTGCATCTTTCCATTATTTTTTCAGAAACAATACATATCACCTTTAAGAATTTGTCCCAATTTGAATGACCCGAATGACTCATATAATTACCAAATGTCACATCCCAGAAACATCTTTTAGCTTTAAAACACATGCTGGTGAGGAAGCACAAACAAGTGTTAAACGCCAGGGTAAGAGTGCCAACAGCTCTCTTTAATTACAGCTGAAAGATTTATATGTAGGCCAAAATGAAACATTTAAAGTCAGCGGAGGGATTTCAGACACTGATTATGATAGGTTATCACTAAAGTCTCAATTCAAAACAACAATACATAACCCTCTAATCCACAAGACCTTGAAATGCTGTTTGACACATTACAGTGGATCAGCCCTGTATTTCGTGGAAAAAACAGAGGAGAAAAGAAGATACTTGTGGAAAAAGTCTCCATTTATTCTTAATTTGCTCTCATTGTATCATCATATATTAAAGAGATCTCACCCCAGTGGTTAAGCCAATCATCATCACGACAGATATGAAGGGTTCTTGACCCAACACTGTTCTTATGCTTGTTCAAGAGAGTATCTGACCGTTTAAACAGCAAGCACTTTACTTTCCACAACAGCTGTTCAATAAATGCAGGTCTAAAGTGTCAGCATGTGTTTTAAACATTCAAAGTTGCCATTACGGTAAACCTGGTGAATTCCTTCTCGTCTCCGTCAAGACTTGAGGAAGATGGGATTAAAGGGCTGAAGTGAAGTGAAGCACACATATATTCAACATCATGTCATCCCTGCAATGTACTGTACGTCCAGATTTTAGTACTTAACACAAACTGATCAAAAAATGTGACCCTGGACCACAAAACCAGTCTTAAGTGTCAATTTTTCGAAATTGAGATTTATGCACCATCTGTAAGCTGAATAAATAAGCTTTCCATTGGTGTATGGTTTGTTAGGATAGGACAATATTTGGCTGAGATACAACTATTTGAAAATCTGGAATCTGAGGGTGCAAAAAAATCTAAATATTGAGAAAACCACCTTTAAATTTGTCCAAATGAAGTTCTGAGCAATGCATATTACTAATCGAAAATTAAGTTTTGATATATTTACAGTAGGAAATTTACAAAATATCTTCATGGAACATGATCTTTACTTAATATCCTAATGATTTTTGGTATAAAAGTAAAATTGATAATTTTGACCCATACAATGTACTTTTGACTATTGCTACAAATATACCCCAGCGACTTAAGACTGGTTTTGTGGTCCAGGGTCACAAATAGTCTGTAACACTTTAGATTTGGGAACACACATTCACTCTTAACTTAGAGTTTCCTCAATAAACTCCTAATTACTGCTTATTAATAGTAAGGTTGTTAAGTTTATGTATGGGTTGGATTAAGGGATCTAAAACATTAATATAGGTACTAATAAACAGCCAATATGCTAGTAATATATATGCTAATAAGTAACTAGTTAATAGTGAATAGTGTTCCCTAAAGTGTTACCAAAATGACCTTACGTAAAGAAGAGTACTGTACTGTATATAAAGAGGCTTTCATGTTTCTTAACACCTAAGTACCCTTTTAAGAAGAAAAAGTGCATCTATTGTCAGGCTTTAAAAAAGTATGCTTATTTTGATGTGCTGACTAACATACTAAAGTACAACTTGATTATCATTTTAACTATACTGTGAATCAACATTACACAAAGTGAATATATTTGAAATGTACTAATATTCAACTTCATTATTACAAATGTGTGACGTACAAGTTTCAGTAGAAACAACGTATGTATAAGTTTAACATAAATGCTTGTCAGTACATTCATTTCAAATAGAATTATGAAATGGCATAAAGATGATGTACTTAAGTCCTACTTGAGTCAAAAAGCACTCTTAAGTTCAACTAATTGCATTTCATGTAAATTTAAATTATAAAACTTTTTTATTTAATTGTAAATAATATGCCAAAAAAAGTCTGAAATCATTACATTGCATTTGCACTTACATATACTCTATATTATTTTACAGTACATAGTTTCGGTAATAAGTACGCTTTTTAAAAATATTCTGAAGTGTACTTCCTTTTCACACGCATGATTATATGGCAAGTTGCAGTTTATTATTTGCATATCCAAAGTTCTGGCATGAATCTCTAGATGCCGCAGTCCGACAGGTCAAACTTAATCTGGCATAATGTCATTTAATTGGCGCAGCTGATTGGTTCTTTTGTATCAGCAGCCAATGAGCTCGCTGCTCAACATTCAAATACTTGGCTAGTGCTTGCTGTAGCAGTTGCAGCGCGCTTCAGAAACCCTATACCTTCCCCAGCTCCACCTGTATAGATCTGCTACGGGTGATTCATGTATGCTATATGGAGGTTATTTTATATACGTTATATGTGCAGCAGCAGTATTTCTTACATGCTCACACAGCAGCATATCTGTGGACGTACTGGCAGTAGCAAGTACTTGCTCTGATAGCAGATCTATTCTGCCAAGACCAGACATATTAACATTATCATGTACATTACCAAGCCAATCCCTCTGAGAGTTATGACAGAAATTATATTTACATTTGCATTGTTTTTGTCCCAGAAGAGACCTGCACTGGTCTAATGTGTGTGACATAAAACATGCATCTCCCTGTGTTTAGACAACCTGTTTTATAAACTGTTCAGTGGCAATGTGTTCTGGCAAAGAGCCCAACTGCCATTCTCACTAAGAACAGTTTGTCTCAGATTTGAGCTGGCCTCGTTTAGTGTATCTCTCTTCCAACAAGTACTTGCTTTCAGGTATTTGCGCCAATAAATTCATTTTATAACATAAATTGATGACCCTGACTGAAGTCTAAATCATTTATATTGAAATATCTGAGATACGTATACTCCTACTACTCTTTATTCACTGAAAAGTGGTAGTATAAAGAGTCAACCAGTGCTTGGGTGGTCTAGGGAAGTTTTTGATATGCTTGTGATTTCACAAAATAAAATAAAGATGTCCTGTTTGTTGGACAGTATAAAACTCAATAACCTAAAAACATGATTTATGAAACAAAAGACAGACATCGTCTTAGTATCATTGATTTTATAGTCTTCATTTTCAATTTGTGCAAAAACAGATATCCTCTGACTTTAAAAAGGCACAGATGACATACACTTTCATACTTTTACAATACTGACTTGAAAACAAAGCACAAATCTGAATATTTACACAAACCATTGTTCTGTACAAACATTTATGATTTCTCTAAAAACATCAATACTCAAATATATCGCTGCAACAGGACTGAGGTAACGATTCAAGAAAGTTACGAAGAAAAAAATAAAAGTAGGTTAAAAAGTAAAAAGCAGCAAAACGGAAGCCATAAAACGGGATTATCGTGCTCCACGGCCCTTATTTCATAAGAACATCCGCGTTAAGTCTAAATCCTGGACTCTGAACACTAAGACATATGCATTAAGATAAGAAGCAGACATACTGTTGATATACAGCAGTCTTTTTCCTCTCAGAGGCATGGCTTTCAGCGTAAGTACCTTTTTATTACGTTGCAGTATAAAGTGGTTTAAACACACTGATGTTCAGTCGGCACGCCGCACTTGAGATTCATTCCGTGCGAAATATAAAATAAAGTTAAAGTTAAACTTGTAATGAAATTGCTTTTGGCAGTAATGACAAGCTCAGGGTTGTGTATAGCATTTAACCAAACAGGAATATGTTAGACGCTGACAGACGTTTGCTTTTCAAGTGAGCACCTATCATATGTCACACTCATAAATATTTGGTTCTGTTCCACAGAATTTGCAGTTCTGAGCAGGGGTTGAAGGAGCCATAATAATAAATAACAAAAATGAAGGTATCATAATGAAAGATGAGCCTAAACATGCACTCAGTGCCTCTGAATTCTCCTGGGATTGAACATTGTTTCAATGTTTTTGCACCTTTACCATAATGTCTGAGTGCTGTTGACTCTGGAAGGCTCGCATGCATTATGAAGGGAAGCTTTCTTTTGCTTGGAGGTTTGCCTCTTTTTCTCTGAGAAGCATCTCTTTTCTCTGTTTGCCCACTTCAGGTCCAATAAATCCCCCCTACTGCACTGTACACACTCAACTACTATTGCAATAGAGCGCAAAATTTTCCGGAAGCAAAAATCCCACTCATTTTCCTCATAGAGAAACTGATTTTAACAATAAAACAAACTTTTGAGACAGACGTACCATGAGCTCTAAGCTCGGAATTATATTTTCATATTAGGCTTGTAATTTTGTGATTCATTTTGAAGATGGTTGGATTGGACTTTTTTTTTTTTTTTTTTTTATAACTATGGATAAACCGAATGGGAAAAATAACTATTGCATTCTATTGCATTCTATTCCAGCTCCGGCTTCCAAAAATGATTTAGGAAATAAAGCAAAAAATGAGAAACAAACAACGAGCCTGATAAATCAACAAAATATCTGTACAGATTAAATACAGTGTAATCAATATGCATTTTGTATGGAAATGAGAGATTTTGCATGTATTCAAAACTAATAGAATATACTCAAAAAAATAAACTGACTTAACTGATTTAAAAAACAACAACGATTAAAACCAGCACCGCTGTTAAAATACCATTTCTACCACACTGCATTTTGTTAGGAGCTGCATGTGTGGTCAAAAATATTATTCACAATTGTATATAAAACCTTTGGAAGCCCATGGCTTGAGCTAGCAGACTTTGACAGATCCTTTGTTCTTCAGTAAATGTCTCTTTCCTCCAAAAGTTGCATTTCGTTCGATATGTCCTGACTTTCGAGAGCAAATTGGTGATCTTTTGTGTCCCGTCAGTGCCATCTCACTCTCTAACAGCGAAGACACAGAACGAACCTCCTTCTGTATTGGATTTACTGTGAAAGAGAACGAAACAATTAACTATTTAAAACACACACACAAACACACTCTTGCTACTTTATGAACAGATCTTTGTGAAAAAGATCTAAGACGTGTTAAATGACATTCAGCTCACCCTTAATTATATTCTTTTAATGTTTTCAGACACTTAATTGCATTTAAATGAAAATTACTACAATTTAAATTTATATTAAATGCAATTAGCTGAACTTTGGTTTTTTTGATCCACTTAAGACTTATATATTTGTAAACGCACATTTGTTTAGTACATTTAAAATATATGAACTTTAAATGCAATATCAAAAAACGAAACTTGCTTTTAAAGCACATTACATGTGCTTTAGTATGATGGTCAACAGATCAAAATGAGTGTACTTCTTTAAAGCACGACAAAATATATTAAAAACAATCATTTAAAATGCACTTTAAAACAGAACTTTTAATTTGACATTAGTAGTTATATTACAAATTGCACTTTTTAAATATGAACTCAATTGTGTTAAAGCACACTTTATATGTCAAGTGGCCAGTTGTTAAATTAATATTACATCTACAAGTACAGTTTTTAAAAATGTACTTTTAAGATTTGAAGTACACATTCAATACAGTTAAGTGGCACTCAGAAAGAAAACAATAGGGATTCAACTTTGGGTCAGTCTAGTCTGACTATCTTCTTATCTCATCGAGTATCATTGCTCTCTAATCAACTTTAATGATTTGTGTACATGCTTTAGATTAGCTTTGGAAAGACTGACATTAACACTGGCTCAGTGCTCGTCTCGTGCTGCGGTTTCATTCAGATTTCGTCCAGCATTCATTATTGACTACTGTTCTTGGCCTTTTCATTTATTCAGAAACGGACTGGCCTTCAGATGATGATGTATTGGCTATGTTGCTTCGTTGGCATCGGATGTGCTGTAATTATCCTTGACTGAGTCAGACACAAACAACTTTTTCATCCAGTGTTAATATAGAGAGCATGTGAATACTTCCCTGTTAATAAAGCAAAGTTCACACGACTGGGTGCCCCACATTTCCCCTAGATTGCATCATACGAATAGCATGCAGTGAGGAGGAAATCTATCCAAGCTGTCAGTAAATGGCTTTACTATGGCCAGTCAAGGCCGACAAGCGTTTAAGAGGCCAGGATCGATTCCTTCAACGGTGGTGTTTGATTCAAGTGTTAGATTTCATTACACTGGAGCCGATTCTGTCGATTTAAGCACTTTGCGCGTAGCACTGGAGAGTAAGCAAAGATCCCCTGTGTGGTCCATCCTCGTCGAGAAACCACACCATTACTCTTCAACCACTGACGTGCCACAGGCAGATTTGGCCCATGATGGCTTCTGACCACTGAATTGAGTTACTGAGAGAAAGCGAAGGGAGGAAACGAGAGCAGCACAGAGGTGAAGCGAGATACAGGACGTGTACCTCTCTGACTGGATGCCATTCTTCAAGGTCCCGGTGTAGCTTTTCCTCTTATCCAGAGCCAGGAGGTCCACATAGCCGCCGCTGGCTTTGATCGCTCCAGCGTGGATAGCTGCTCGGCAGATACTGGAGCCCTGGACACGCGGAGACAAAAGCGTATTCTTTTAGTCGACATGCCAGCGTTCATAAGCAGTTCCACTGACCTTCATGCTGGAAGATTTACACCATGCTTCCTCAAAACGCAAACTTCATCAACTGTTATATGCTATATACACTACCAGTCTAAAGGTAATTAAGATTTTTGGTAACACTTTATTTTAAGGTGTCCTTGTTACACGTTACATGTACTTACCATTATAATAACAATAAATTATGCATAAGTAACCCTAAGCCAAACCCTAATCCCAATCCCAATGTAGTTAATTAATATTACTCAGTATTTAAATGTATAATTACACTGTAACAACGACACCTTAAAATAAAGTTTAACCAGATTTTTTAAAATGTTTTTGAAAGATGTATTTCCTGCCATTTTTACTGGTGCATAATTATTAAAAAATGATTCTTGTTATTATGCTGAAATGATTTGCTTTGAATGATTTCTGAAGGATCATGTGACACTGAAGACTGGAGTAATGGTGCTGTAAATTCAGCTTTGCATCACAGGAATGAATTACATTTTAAAACATATTACAATAAAAAAAAGTTATTTTAAACTGTAATAATATTTCACAAAATTACTGTTTTACTGTATTTTTGATCTAATAAATGCAGCCTTGGTGAGGAAACTACACTTTTTGGGTAAAGTACATGATGCTCTTTTTTGTCAGGATCTAAATCAAAAATATACTTTTAAAAAAAAACATTTTTTTTTTACATACAATGACTTAAATTCACCTCTTCTATGATGGGCATGTTTTCAATTTCTGAAATGAAATTCATTTTGACATAATATTTTACATATTTTTAGTAGTTTGGCATAATTAATTCTTAGAAAATAAAATATTTTGCTGCTTATTAATAAAAATATTATTGAAAAATGTAAAACAGTAAATGATATAAAGTAATTTGACCTCTTTATGACAAAGCAAAGTTAATTCAGGTTGAAAAATGTCATGTGGTATGACTTCTACAAAAACATAATATTTATAAATTAATAATTCATGATATTTATTTTAAAAATGCATTCTTTTTTTTTTAAATAAAGATTAAGATGTGTACAAAATGTGTACAAAATATTTTATTTATAACTTGACACGACACACGAATCCCTAAAGGCTGAAATACCCAACTTTTAAAATCTCAGCAGATCATCATACATAGGCATCATACACTTGACTTTGTAAATGTCTACAGAGAGTAACTGAACGACTGAGGATCACAAGTCGTTCTGAATACAACAAACTCACAAAGAAACATATGTATTCTAAGATCAGCTCAAAATATCAAACACATTTGATATCCTCAGAGTGGATGGCATCATAGTCACACGCTTAAAAATTGGAGTCTGCACCCATAACTACACAATTTTCAGTGAAATCTGAAAAAATTGCTGACTTGCCCTGTCTTTCGTTAATTACACTCTTAGAAAATAAAGGTTTTTCGTTGGCATAAATGGTTCCATGTGGAACCTTTAACATCTATGAAATCTTTCCATTGCACAAAATAGGGCTGCACGATATATTGCATGCGACAGTCATGCGCATTTCATCAGTAAAGACGGTTCTGTGATTAGTGACGGTTCTGTGATCATACTTTCAGATGGATCGGCATTTAATACACAGAGCCGTAGATCACTGGCAAGCTACGCAATATCACATTCAAAATCGAATGCGATTCATCTGCGATTATGAGCGCGAATTGCGTAGCTTGTCAGTGAACTAAGGCTCTGTGTATTAAATGCCGCTCCATCTGAAAGCAGGTGATGGAGATTTACCACTAATCACAGAACCGTCTTTACTGACAAGATGCGCATGACTATCGCATACAAAATATCGTGGAGCCCTAGCACAAAAGGTTCTTTTTGGAACCTTTATTTTAAAAAATATAAACTCAACCTCACCAGGCTGTAAATCAGGGCAAAAATCTGGACAAAAGTCGTTAAGTATGAGCAACAGTAATAGTGACACTGGCCACAGCACCATGCAACTATGTTTTCCACGCTCAATTCCACAGTCCTTGAGATGTAAACAGTCTAAAGGAGCCTAGACAAATGACATCACTTCGATGTCTACAGCACGCACAAGAGCAAGGCCAGAGCTCAAGAGCTCCAGAAAAGGCAAGTTGGCCAGACGCCTGGCTTCAGAGCAGCTTAGTGTGCGTGAACCCTCTGGAACTGCATGTACCTTCAGGTTTTATTCTTTCGACCTGGAAGGAAGGTTCAAACCTGTCCGCTTCTGTCCACAAAACCATTCAGTAATGAAAAGTAATGAAATAGCTCATCGCACACGTCTGTGTGCCTCTATCTTATAATACCCATCCAATAGCTCATGCATTGAGTACAAGTGCACTTTCAAACAAAGACTACCTTCACAAATTACCAAGTCCAAACCACTGAATAATGAAGGTTAATTAATGCTTGCTGGAAAGCGTGCTCTGATCTGAGGCCAGCTACACAGACGCTCACCTTTTACACAGGAATGTAGCTGGAACAAGCCGAAAGGGCCAAAAGGCAACAAGTTCATTTGAGTTCACACAACACTACACAACCAGGCCACTCCACACAAGCTCTCTGAGAAAAAGATATTTTCGGAGGAGTTAACTATCCTGATTTATGTTAAATTAAGAAATAACTGAAGACTAACTGTTGAATTGATATAAATTAAATTTACAGTTTGATTCAGAGCTTTGCAGTGAATCCAGCTGATCCATTTCTGAATAATTCATTCACAAATTGGAGTTTACAGTGTTTGGCATCTCGCTAAAGAGCTCGCTGAAGATTATCGGTGAATAACAACTTAAATATTGATCTGTTTCTCACATAAAGCTATGCAGAGTGAATTGGGTGAATGAAGAGTCAATTATATAAGGATATTCTTCAGAAGTTCCTTTTTATGTTAAATGAAAGAAAAAATAATAAAGGTTTGAAATGACATGAGAGCAACTGACAGTATTTTCTTTTTTTTCTTCTTCTTTGCCTTCTTTATGTGGAAAAGAGGTACACTTTAGCATAGTGTTAAACAAGAGTACTTATTACAGAAATAATATACTTCAAAAGAATATACTTACGTGCCAACCGAATTTAATGTTTTCAGACACTTAATGGCTTGTTAATTCCAATTAAATAAAAATATATTACAGTTTACATCTATATTAAGTGTGATTAGCTGAACCTTAGAGTGTTTTTGACCCACTTAAGTACATCTTTATATGCAATTTCAAAATTACTTCTATTGTTCTACTGTATGTCGTGTATTTAAATATATTTTAAACTACACGTCTGTAATTATGAAGTTGCAATTTAGTGCATTTAAAATATATTAACATTAAATGTAATAGTGAATAACACCTTAAAGTTAACATCATAATGAAGTACTTTCCATGTGCTTTAGTATGTTAGTCAACACATCAAAAGAAGTGAAAAGTGAAAAAGATTAATAAAACTTAATGATTTAAATGGACTTTAAAGTAAAACATTATCACAAAGTGAACTGTTTAAAAGTGTACTTAAGTGTGTTACACTTAAGTGCTTTTTATTTCATTAGGAATATATTATCTGCAAGTAAAGATTCTTAAAGATATACTTTTAAGATTTGAAGTACTACAAGTGCACATTCAAAACAATTAAGTGCACTTCTTTAGGGGATATCAAATGCATTAGTGTCATAAAGAAACTCTGCAATGAGAAAATTACACAGCAAGCTGTTCCCTAAACAGTTAAGTGGTCCGTAAGGCCAAGTCCTGACCTCAGGCATGCATGAGTCAGTGTAAGAGAGCTGCTCTCCCAGCTGCTGCTCTGTGGTCAGTCTCCACTCTGCGAGAGAAATTAGTGGTGACAATGGAGGCCACCTTCACCGAAAACTCCCTTTAGACTCACCCAGACAATTACCGCGGTCGACCCTCACCACAAGAGCAGCACGCTCACTTTAGCACTCGTAAGTGCTTGACTACAAATCCCTGTTCTCCCTCATTTCCCATCTCTCTCAGCCCTGTATGGATGCTCTCAGACTGAAGCAGGTACTCACATCTCCGTAGATGTTACTGCCAACCACTGGAGCCCAATATGAAGGTTCATTTACGCAGTTAGCTGGGCAGAAGACTCTGATGAGATAGAGGAGAAACTGGTAAGGTGCATTGCTATGGCAATGAAAGTACTTACAATTGACCTGATATGGAGTGTATATGGCGAATATTGCAATACACTGAACGGTACCTTGGACAATGAGAGGTGGAAACCTTGAAGGGACAAATCTCAGCCACTGTTGTGTAGCAGTCTATTGTTTGCTCTAAAGAAGCGGAAAATACATTATTCTGAAGACGTTTCACCAGTCATTTGAGTAGCTTTAATTAAGAAACAGACTGCATACTGGAAAATATATGAGATCAATGAGAATACTTGCATTCACATAATAATACACCTTTAGCATACTCATTAAAAATTGTGTTTGTTATGGAAATAAAATAAAGTGCAAACTGAATGCAGTGTTTTAGGCGACTTAATTTCAATTAAATATAGTTTCAATTTATATAAAATGCAATTAGTTAATCATTTTAGTGTTTTTTGTCCAATTTAAGTAGGATCTTTATATAATTTCATAATATATTTTCTTTGAAATGTAGTTCATGTGTACTAATGAATGTACTAACAAGCATTAATGCTAAACTAAAATTTACTTCAATGTCATTCTTACTGATACTTGTATGTCATGTATTTAAATATATTTGTAATTGCACATTTGTAATGATGACGCTGCAATTTAGTACATTATATATTCATACAATATATTAACTTCAAATGAAATATCCAAAAACACACTAATTTTGCATTCAATAATTATGAAGATAAGACAATAACAATACTCACCTTCCACTCTCGACACTGTAAATGCATTGCCAGGTTTGTATTTACTGAAAAGAAAATCAAACAATGTCGGTTAGTTTCAATAACTCTCACGTGGATAGTGAATTGTGGACAAATTGAATTCAATTGATACCATAATAACATTTAGACTACCTGAATGACTCTACGCCATTCTTGGTTGCCTTTACAAAGAATGGGAAGTTGTCTTTTCTTGTGATGTCCACAAGGCCTCCATTGTTGTCAATTATTCCATAGTGGATAGCAGCACGGCAAATACTCGATTGCTAAAATAATAGGAGAAAAAAAAAGGAATTAATAAAAAAATCTAACATCATCCACTTAAACAAGACCATGTGAAATCTCAAAGTATAACTTACAACATCATAGTACAGTGTTCCCCACACTTTCCCCTTCTTATTTAAGCAGTTTGCAGGGCAGTTGTACCTTAAAAAATAAATAAATAAATAAATAAAGTAAATTTGCTGAACTTAACATATCTTAACATATCTTAAAATCTTTAAAGAAATATCAAATTATTTTACACTGACCTGTTGCAAGCTGCTCCTTTACATTTGTCCCTCATTTTTGTCTCACACTTAATATTTTGTGCTGAAAGGCAAAAGAATAAAAATAGTAGATATTGAAAATTGCAATTATTTATTTTTATTTATATTTAATTAAAAAACAATGTAAAATCCAAATAAATAATAATAATAATTATTATTTTATGTATTTTCTTTTTTTATAACTTCTAAAAAAAAAATTATTATTTCAAGTAATATTTTTCACACTAACCTAGATAGGTAGTTCTTGCAGTCTTGGTTGAGGAAGGGTTGGCATTTGCAGGTTTTTGGGGGGAATAGGGTTTGGGCTGAGGCTTAGCTGGAGTAGTTCGAGGCTGCACTGGCTCCTGTGGCTTCTCCACCTCGTTCATATCTGGAGACTCATGACGTTCAGGGTCTCCTAAAAACAAAATCACAAAAACCCAAAAGCTAGATCTAGACTTCCATGTGGTATATCTTTAATAATCATTCTACTAGCATCATTCTGCTAACCTTTGTAACAGAGGTTGTCTCTGCATCCTCCTCCATAGCTTGGTGGGCACTGGGAACAGGGGCGGCCGTGTTGGTACGGGGCTTCCCCGATCCAGTTACCCCTAAAAAAAGGGCATGGGTTCAGCATGAGTTTGGAAACAACTACAAAACCTGCACATTTGACTGAGCACTCAAAACACATTATCATATACTCTCACGGATCTCAAGATTGATTTAGGAAAACAATCCCCAGCTGCCAAATTAAATCATTAGCTTGGAAAAGAACAGCATATTCTGCCCATGTTTTTCTTTCCTAAAATTCTCCATTTACTTTTCCATTTTCCTAAGGATGAAACTTTGTTTATAGCCTCCATGTTTTGAAGGATGGAACCTTTGCTGTAAGAAAGATTCGTTCCATAGGCTCATCATCAGGAATAGTAATTAGCCATCTGGTGTTAAGTGAATAAACATCAGCAGAAAGAGCTGGTCTTACTTGGGTGAGTAGTTGCAGACGAGATAGATGGCATTCTCCCAGATTTCTCCCCACACGTTCATACGCGAACACGTGTGAACAGCACAGCCAACACGGTTGGTCATGGCCCAGACCAGCTGCAAATGAAGAGAAATATGCTATTATTAGTGGTGTTTGCTCAGGATTAGGGATTTGCCCATAAATACTGTCATCTAAGTCATCTGGAATGTTGAACAGAAGTGTGTTATTTTTTTTCTAAGCAATCTTGTAATCACATCAACTGGCAACCTCAAGAAGAAAGTCAGCAAATTTCTGATACAATGCACTAGTTGTGTATATATGTATGTTTTCATGTATATACACAACTAGCCTAAGCAGGCTGGCTGGTCTTAGCTGGTTTAAGTTGGAAGTAGCTGGTTTCAGCTGGTCTCCTAATATTCAGAGGGTCAAGCTAATGTTCAGCTGTTTTTAGCTGGTTGGTCTGTTGTTCTCCCAGCCTGACCAGCTAAAGAAGTGGTCAAAACCCCTCTAAAACCAGCCTGCAAAAACTACAACCAGCTATGACCAGGCTGGTAGACCAACTAAAACCAGCTTAGGCTGTTTTTTCAGCAGGGATGTAATTACATCTGTGATTAATTTATGTAGTAACTACACTGATGACCTTACCCCTACCCTTCACCCTAACTATACAACAAAACCTACCTGGTCTCATGACGAAAACTTACCTCTGGGAACTTTTTCGCAAGACGCGAAATACGTACCAATACGTCACTGCAGTTTCCAACAGAAATGAACACTAGAGGCGGTAAAACATCGAGCACTTGTAATTGTTTTCGTACACAGTTATGTCTACAGCTCCATATGTTTCGCTTTCCAGACGTAACAAGCTTGCTCAGTAGCTCAGCCGGCACAGAACTGGACTTAGGATGCAGAATCCTTGGGTACAAATCCCATCAAAAACATGACACACGATGAAAGAGCTGAAAGATGAGAGATCGAAAAACAAGCTAAAATGGCATGCTTGCGATTGTGTTTTTACGTCACATTCGAATTTCAGAACTGCGGTGACGCCTACAAAACCAGTGTCACATAAAACATACCATATATATGTTTATCTGTTCTGGGGAAAAAAACAAAGACACTTTTAGTGCCACCCAGTGGACATTTCACATCGAATATGTCACGAAACGTACATGGCAGTACGAATTTTACGACTCGCGAAAAAGTTCCCAGAGGTACGTTTTCGTCATGAGACCTAACCTTACCCTTATCCTACCTCAATAGCAGCAAACATGTTTGTCAAGACACCTAATATAAAGTGATACCAAATAATTTTTCTTTTTGCTTGCATGAAAGATGCATGTCTCTTTGCTGTGGTTATCGAAACATCCATATCAACTCCCCTCTGAGGAGGAAGTGTTCCCCAGCAGGAAGTGGTCTCCGCTCTGAGGCAGCAACGGTAGATTGATGGGGCCACGGGGGCCTTGAATAGAGACTGCCCTCTTTCATTCTGCCCTGTAGGGTGGAAGGAGAAGCACCTCAAGTGTGAGCGGGCCAGTTTCTTGAAAAACTTCCCTTCATCCACTCTTATCCACACAAACAAAGTAATGCCTGCGTGCAGCCCACTGAGCTGCGGTCAAGGCCCTCACTGATTCGCTTAAACACAATAGGGTTCACCGGGTGCAGCCCTGCAGCACGAGCCAAACCATTTGACTGTGAAATTAAAGGGAAGTGCTTACTCAGACTTTTTTTTTTCGTACATACTGTTAAACCGTAGTGGGATTGCATATAACCTCGTAGAACGCAATCGAGGAAGCACGTCTCAATTCTCCCTCGGGAATGCATTTCCTCTGTAGAGGCCGCAGACGGTTTTGGCCATGGGACAATGATATAGCAAACTAATCACTCTCAAAAAACACAAACTCAAGCTTAACCCTGAGGGATCGTCTGGCACAGAGAAGATCGTGGGGCTTCCAGACCTGTTCATGTGAGAGAGGAGGGAAACAGGGAGAATCGTGGCACAGATTTGGCGCGGATCCCCTACGACTCTGCGTTCTGCACCTTCAAAGGAATTCGGGTCAAACAGGAAAATGATTCAGGAGTCTGGGAACGGCTTCCAGATGCTTGTGACCTGCTTTCAGAGCTGAGCGAATGTGTATTCTCACAAACTCATCTCAGCGATAAAGTAAAGTCTGAAAGGACATAAGGCTATTGCTCAGCCCCTCCTTTTGTCCTCAGTTTTCCCTGTTGTTGTCTCTCTTGAACTTTGGTTGGTCTCTTGTTCCAGCTCTCCTTTTCTTAGTGCATTGCATCTGTTTGATCTGGCATGTTTGATATGTTTTGACAGTATCCGCATTACTTTTTCAAATACCATTTTCAAAAAAATAAAAGAACCACAGAAATTCATGGGTTACTAGTATTTACCTAAAATGTCCCTAAATAGTATTTTGATACTTGATAACACTTTAGTTTAGAGACCATTTTTCACTATTAACTACTTATTAGCATGTTATGCATATTACTAATGCATAAATAGTATTTTGATACTTGATAACACTTTAGTTTAGAGACCATTTTTCACTATTAACTACTTATTAGCATGTTATGCATATTACTAATGCATTTTACTAGCATATTTGCTTTATTCACTTTAGAATGCCTTATTCTGCATGACCATATTTTAGATCCCTTAATACTATCCCATATCTCAACTTAATAACTACCTTACTAACTATTAATAAGCAGCAAATTAGGAATTTGAGGCAAAATTCATAGTTAATAGTTAGTTAAGAGTGAGAATTGGTCCCCAAACTAAAGTATATCTCTTAAAGTGACACTTCACCTAAAAATGAAAAATCTGTCATCATCAACATGCCCTCATGTCGTTCCAAACCCATAAGACTTTTGTGCAACCTTGAAATGCAAATTAAGATATTTTTAATGAAACATAAGAGGTTTCTGTCCCTTCATTGAAAGTCCATGCAACCAAAACATTGACGCTTCAAAAAGTAAAATAAAAGTGATTCATCTGAATCAAGCGGTTAAATACAAGTCTTCTAAAGAAGCAACACTATCGCTTTATAAAAAGAACAGAGTTAATTTGAATATAAAAATTCATCAGTGTACATACATAGAGCACATAAAATATGGTAAAAAGAATCTCAACCATACAGTATATGCTTGATGCTGAAGAAAAGACATCACTTGACTTTCAATGGATGGACAAAAATGACAAGCGAATATTAAAAATATAGTAGCATTTTCATTAATGTATTTGCATTTTTGGGTGAACTATTCCATTAAGCTTCATTCTTACAGTATAAGAATTAAACAATACAATATCAAATCCAAGTGGTATCTGCAAACACTGATGTGATGGAATGAAACTCAAACTTTTTTTTTTAGCTTAGGTGTCCAAAAACATTTTGGTGTGTTGCATGACACTGTTTTGTGTGAGGTTAATGAACACTGGTCAAGGCTGCAGTCCATTAGCTGCTTTCAAAAGCATTTCTCTTTTAATGCAGGTCACATATGCTACTTATTAAACTCTGCTGGTGAGGAGAAACGCTAGCTGGCACATGCACACCTTCGCATGCAAGTTTTAAAACCATAAACAAAGTCATGTTGTTTAGTTCCACTGGGATAATTGTTTGTAAACTGTAGGCAAACTGGTCTTTCTCACTCACTTGTGTGTAGTGGGTGCACATGGGTCCAGAGCAGCGCTCAGGGCACCAGGGGTTGCACTCATGAGGGTAAGGGTAGGTGTAGTCCTTCACCTCATCGTACCAGGCCTGCACATGGTATGCTGGAGAACGGTACCTATCAGGAGAGAGACACAATCAGTAATACCATTTAGTATAAGACCACAGGAACAAACACTCTTTACATCAATAGTGTTTTATATGTAAAATGCTTTCACATTCATTCATTTGCCAGATGTTTTCACACAAAGCAACTTAAAGAACAGTATGCATCAAACCATGACATTTATTGTATATTCAATTTCTTTTGATTATTGGATAAAGACTAAAAAAATAATATGAAATTAGCTTGGGTGATCATTTGGAGATCACTTGGGCGCATTTAAGTTTGTATGTTGTAACTCAGAATTAATAGAGTTGAAATGCTTATCCATAATAGTTTAAGTAAAAATTAGCAATGCCAAACTCATGGGTTTGATTCCCAGTGAATGCATTAACTGATAAAATGTATACTTTTGATGCAATGTAAATGTGCGATTTCATTTTTAAAATTTCAATAAGATTCTTTACTAGAGTTTTGCATGACGGCGAAATATTTCTCCTTGTAGATTTCGCAACAGATCAAGTTGATCAAGATTATTCACAGCGTTGATATACAGAAAGCTGCATGGTTGGAAAGCGACAACTTCTGTGTGAGCTGTGCTTCATGAATTGCTATATTACAACAAAATTTAATGGCAATTCGTAACTATTTTACGATATTTTACGGCATACAACCTGCTTGTTGTGCCCCACTGAGAATCATTTTTAGGGGTGGAAATTGTGTGTTTTCGTATGATTCACATTGTGCAAATTCATACGAAATCACCATTTCGTAAAATGGTTATGACTACTCATGGGAAACTATATTGCAAGGTGTCTGAATTAATAAAATGTGAATGGTACAAAAACTTGGGGGAAAACCTGAGAAGTTTTGGGAAAAAAGTTAGGATTTTTTAGAAAAAAAGAGACTGGATTACTATACTATTGACAATGGACCCTTTTTGGCTGCGAAATTGTATTAAATGTTAACGCAACAGGAAAACCGCATAAAAAGTTAAATGCATAAAAAAATAAAATAAGACAAATAAATGTTCATAATATAGCAAAAATGTCTTCAGATCTGAATGAACATAGAGACTTCTGTAGAGACTTTTCCAGACCTGGAAATCAGTTTTAAAATTCCCAAATATTTCCAGGTTTTCCACGACATTGTTAGCACCATGTATGACCAGTTATGTTACAGGAACAGACATATGGTGATATGGTCTTTGTAAACATGCTTGTACTCATACCTTCCCCAGTGCACTGCCAGGTTCTGTCCGATGGACATCAGTAGGTCTTTAGGTCCATGTTCCCACTGGCACTGTTCTGCCCAGTAGGTCGCTGACTTCTCCAGTTCATTGTCCCAAACCTGGTCATACACACACAAACTAAATCAAACTCCAAGCAGAACACACAGAGTCCATCATTCCCATATATCTGCACTGAGACTTTAACAAAATACTGAACATGCTGAGTTTTATTCCCAGATAATTCCCTTTGCCTTCCTCTGACACTTCATCTTCACTACTGGACTGGGAATCAGGCCCAATACATCTAAAATATTGGCTACATGCACGCACATCAGAGCTTGGCTCACATCCATTGTAAATCCCCAGCAATCAGGGTTAAATGAGACAAATTTCCCCAGCTTATTTCCCCACCTGTAGGGAGGGAGGACTCGCGCCACAAAACAGGGCTCTTCACCTCCGAGGAACTCTCAGTAAATTTCCAACTGCATGATGGGTGCAAACATTCACACATTCTCTAACCTCAGTTCTGAAGGTGCTGTTTGGGACTAAGCCACATTTCTGAAACCCTTACTTGTTCGCTGAGGCCTGGCAGCGGTTTTGAAACCCCTGCTTGTGGTAGACTCCTGTCTTTCTCAAAGGCATCAACCCAACTACATTGACCATAAACCCTTGCTCTTTGTAACTTTCCCTTAAAAAAACTCACTACATCAACATTAAACTCACGTTCAATTACCCTATGCAAAGGTACATGGGGAACAGCAATAAAGCAGGACTGTGCTCTCTATAGGTCCCTAGTACACTTATGATTACTTAAAGTCCTATGGAAAAAGTTTTTTTCCCTCAAAAACTCAATTTCCCATAATGCCTTGCTATGGAATATTGTTAACGCCTTCAAATGTGTGAAAGTGATGCAGGTGTATCCAGTTATGCTCAACTGAACCAAGAGCTTTTGTTTATATACATATATATATATATATATATATCATTTAAAATAAATGTGTAATTACAAATATATTTAAATATGTTACAGAAATGGCATTAATGTATATTTTAGTTTGCCATAAATGCTTGTCAGTACATTTAGCAGTACACTTTAACCATATTTCCAAGAAAATAGACGCAATAATGAAATTACAGATGTACAAAGATGGACTTAAGTCCTACTTAAGTGGGTTAAAAATACATTTTCATTTAATTTCAATCAACATGCAAATAAATGTTCAAGAACATTACATTTAGTGCACACTTAAGTATATTTTTTCCATAATACAGTAAGTACTCTTTTTGAAAGTTAGCTAAAGTGTACTTCTTTTTCACAAGGGAATCCCTTTAGCACTTGAAAATGAAGGCCTCTGCCAAATTTTGTCACTTAACTGAAGCCTCATCTCTGGTCCAGTAATGTCACTAATCTTTGGCTCTGTCTCTGTTTCTTTCTCTATCTGTGTCATGACTCCTGCGTCAGCAGGCGGCTAAACCCCAGTGTAATTGTCTCCACAGTAAAAAGGCACTACGACACGCTGGCAGGATTACACTTGTAAACTCAACATGTCTTTTCCAACAAAGCCAGTATTTGGCACCTACACAAACCTAAAGATATTTACTGCACCAGAAAAAAACAATGACTGCTGCTAACACAATATGCAATTAGTCATTAATGCAGAACAACTGCTGGTTTTGTACAGCTCTCAACATGTGTGGTCGATATTAAACAATGCCTTCAAACAAAAATGAACAGTGGACTCTTGCTGTCACAGATAGCTCTAAAGCAGCATACTAACTGAAGTAGAGCTTCAAAGGCGAATGATTTGACTCTTCATAGATAGCCCTGGGAGACTAGACAAAGTACTGATTCCAATAGTCTAATGTTAGCATGTTGCTAAGCTAAGAGTGTGATCATCTAACAAGCATAACAAACCTTGTGAAAAAGAAGTGCGCTTAATTGTATTAAAATTACACTTCAAATCATAAGTGTTTTTTTTTTTAAACTAGATACTAAAAAACTAGATTTGCAGATAATATTAATGAAATAAAAGGTCACTTAAGTGTGCTTAAAAAGAGTATACTTTCATTACCGTCTCTTAACACACTTAAGTACACTTTTAAAAAGTGCACTTTGTAATAATATAATGGTAAATTTAAAAAAAATCAAATTTAAAGTTCATTTTAAATCATTATGTTTTAATAATTTGATGTGTTGGCTAACATACTAAAGCAAAGTACTTGATTTTAATTTCACCTGTAGTGTGTTATTAATTTTTACATTTAAAGTAAATATATTTTAAATGCACTAAATTGCAATTTCATAATTACAAATTTTAATACATGACAAGTTTCAACAGAATATCAATTTAAACTATAATACATTTTCATTTAATTGCAATTAGCATGTATTTAAGTGTCTGAAAACGTTAACATTCATTTAACACTTAAGTATACTATTTTAATGTATATTATTTTCTGTAATAAGTACTTTTTTAAAAGGTATGCTTAAGTGTACTTCTTTTTCATGCACACGCCAAAAATACTGGGAAAACGCATTTAATAGACTGAATTGGATACATTTTGGTATTGAATAAATATTTTTGTATTTATAATCAGCAGTTCTCTTGATTTTTGCGCTATCTTTCAGCTTGTTGCATCCTAAAGTTTCTTTCAGCATCTTAGACTGAAATGAGATCTTAGATGTCAGCATAACTTTATTCCCCATCTTTCGAAACAGTTTTTATGTCTGCAGCACGCTCATGAGGGCTTAAAATGCTTTCCATGAAGGTGACTTTTGAACAGAACCTCCTGAGTTTTCAGCTCAGTTCATTTTAGAGTGTCTATACAGACCCTCAGTATTACAGCAAATCATAAAAAGATTTGATTGTGAGTGTAGAATGACTCAAACTGTGTTCCATTCTCACCATGTACTCCATGTTGGAGGCGGTCGGGTACACCTCTCCTCTCAGCTTGTTGTGCAGTTGCAGGATCTCCTCTCTGTCTGACCACCTGATGGCTCTGCGAGTGCGTAAAGGCACATCGACTTTTGTGCCGTTGGGCTCCAGCTCATCCTGGTAGCGTTGCATCAGCTGCCTCAGCTCCAGAGAGTCAGGAAGGAAGAGGGAAGCAGCCAAACTGGCACCCAGGAATAGCAGGGCAATGGAAACGAGCCTGTGCATGGCAGCGGTGATGCTTTCAGGGTCGGACTACAGTAGACTGCCTTGTGTGAGCGTGTCTTCAGGGCTCTGTTCTGAAAAATCTGGAAAGAAATATGGTTTCCATGAGGACAAGCGTTGGGAAAGCTGTCGGAGCAAATGCTGGATAGTAAACACACGTCCATGTGTTTACACACAAAGAGAAATCAGTGCTTCAAAGAGGAATTTGCTAAATTGGTTTCATTAGTCTCTCTTATTGCATCCTGACTAAACATACACCACAAATATATGAACACAAACAGAAT